>PVJA010012279.1:0-44842 GCA_004027025.1 Myocastor coypus
TTATTAAAACCATAAGATTGTATTGATACTCTTTAAACATGAATACATGTATCTTACAAGTCAACCAACATCATCTATGATCTTCTTATTTGTACACAAATTAAATGACTAAAAACTAGGTTAGGGTGAATAACTTTGTAGTGATTTATAAAATTCATAACATATTAAGGCAATGCATTTTGCATTGTATGCTACAACATACACACAACCCTTCATGAAAGTTTACCCAAAGCTATCATCTCATGTCTCCTTTCATACTTGACTTATTGTTTAGACTGATTTCCTGCTTTTTTCCACTCAAATGATAAATTCAATGCTGAAATACTGAAAAGTAGAAAATAATCTTGTGCTGGAAGTAAAGGAGCTGACGACATACTATTTGACAGCTTACAAATTTTATGTCAGGGCTGGTGAGATAGCTCAGTGTTCTAAAGTGCCTGCTTAGGCAACTTCAGGGACTGCAGTTCAATTCCCAGCACCACATGCTGTGCCAGCCCTCCCCCCCCCCAGGGCAGGCTGAAGAGGCCATAACATACATAGATAATAAATAAAGTTTATAAAGCACAAAGCCTTTAAAAAATTTATGGCAAAAAAAGGATGCATGACATATAAAGTTCGAGTTGAAGTTGGAAGATAGAGAACTAAAAGCCAGGCACTACATCCAGGGAATGCAGTATGTGTAAAGACAAGGGTCAGAGGAAGTCACAGCAGGTGACAGATGATAAGTGGCAGGTGTGTTATCATGAAGAAGGTGGAAGTGAAGGACGGGGAAAAGAAATGCAGCCTGAAAGATGCAAAGATAAGACTGAGAATGAAGAGCTTATGCCAAGCTGTGGAGTTGAGATGTCTTTCTGAGACAATGAAAAAATATGAAACCCAACCTTCGGAAATGTCAAACTCTTAGTTTAGATGTCATGGTTGCTGACCACCATGGTTTTAGCATGACATTAATTGGCAACAGCTCTCTAAATATGACTTAAATAAACTTATGTAAAACTTTGATGGGATTAGCAAGAATCTGAATGTTTCTACTATTTTCCAAATTTAAGTGATTAGTAAAGTCATGGATAAGTTTATGTAAATTTTAGATGCAAATTTCAAAGCCTTAGGGATGAGTTACCAAGTGCTCCTCTGAGATAGTGTGATCCACATTATATGCTATAAAACAAATTCCACTTTCATGAGAATATGGATTATAATGTGAATAAAGTGGGGTTTCAACATAGGTTGCTTCCCTCTTTGAGCACATCATCCCTAGAGGACATCCTTTTGCCCAACTTTGCAAGCCTGAGATTTTCACAGTATTTTTTGTTTTCTTGTTCTTTTGTTTCTTTTTTGTTTTGTTTTATTTTGTTTGTTTGTTTTGCAGAACCGGGGATTGAATTTAGGACTTTGCACTTGCCAGGTAGGCATTTGTGCCCCTGAGCTAATCTCCCTGGCCCTTTAACACTACTTTTAATCTCAGAAGTAAACATTCTACCATTTCACACATGCCAGAAGACATTCTTCTACTTTCAGGGATTTGCCTTTATACTTTCCAAACAAGTGACAGGAGTTCTGAGTTTACTTGGTGTTCTCTTGTTCTCTCTTTAACCCATATTATGCATGGAGTCCTAAATGAGCACTGCACAGGTTTTGGGTTTGCTTCAGAGCTGAAGATACTGGTTCTTTAGGGGAGGCTGCCTAGTCAGGAGACATTGGCTTTGTTTTTCTTTATTAAAGAAACAAATGCATTCTAAGCCCCAGAGGCTGAAAGGGCATGCTGTCTTCCAATGCTGTTTAAATTAAAAACATCCTTAAACACATAGTTTGAATCTATTACCAGTTCTTCTTGGTTGGAACATATTCAGTAATGCTTTGAGTTTCGTGATAGAGTTTCAGACATCAGAGTTTACAGAGCAGGATGCAGAACGGGTGCAAGACAGACCAAAATCACTTCTTTAAAAGTTTTCCCCGTTGCACAACTTGGTTCCCTTGTTTATTTTTCAAAGTTTATGCCTGGGGCAATACCTAACTGGAAAGATATTGGGAAATATGCTCTCTATTTCAGGTGCACATGTTTTTTTACTAAAAAGTAAACTAAAAATAAATAATGAAGCAGGTATCCATATTATCATGTAAAGGGAGCAAACGGATATTAGGAGGCAGAAGTTCCTAACAAAGCACTTTTCCTGGCCTGTCTGCTGTTGAGGAATCAAGATGAATCTTCCGTACATGTAGGTGACTTTACCACACACATAATACTATATATATACATTCTACTCATTCATTAATAAATTTAAGCATATGGCCAGTAGGAAGTTTTGCCTCATCCCGTATTGTTATGTTCCTGCAATTTAGTTTTATTTGGAAACTGCATCCTTGGTAAATTTATTTAATAATTTTATATTTAATAAATATGCATGCCCCACAAATGATTATAGAAAGTGTTATTCAAAGAATTTATTAATTATGTTATCATACTAAATGCAATTTTCATTCCCTATGGTTACTGTGATACAAGATTCAGGGATTCCTTCTTGGGCATAGAGCATTAGACTCACACAGTCTTACTACGACAACAGTTCTGAAGCAATTCTCTAGATCTAGAACTCCAGTCTCCTGCTTCCTCATTTACAGATAATTCTTTCATTTAATCCCAAGAGAAAGCATGTAGATCCCACTGTTAGGGTACTTTTATACCTCATACCTTTTATGACCTTTTTGGCAGGATAAACTTGTTAAGCACCCACAAACCAGTGAAGAGAATTTACGCTTTCCCTAGGTTTTTGTTGGCTTTTATTTCTGCTTACTAAGAAATATTAGTGTACACTGAATATACAGTCTGAGACTTGCTGCCATTATAATCTACATCGAGTAAACAAAGTTGTACACTAAAGCTTGTATTAGTTCATTTATCTTTATTTAGTACACTGTAATCATATTTACTAAAAGAATCTCACAATGTTAAACTGCAAATCAATTTAAGTAAGTTAGGCACTACCAAAAACTTAGTAGAATTCACTATCCAAATTCCCTGGTAGTTGGTCACATGTATGGTAATTGCTCCATGCCTCCTGCTAACTCTCACACTCCTGTTGTAATATATCAGCTTCCTTTTTCTTGTTATTTTTCCTTCTTGCCCCTTTCAAATTATATAAGCTACCTGTGTGAAAGTCTGATTTCTTTCCTCTGAGGCATTATCATGTCCACTATATGTTTGTGAATTAAAAAAAAAAAGAATAATGAAGTCCTGTTTTTTCCCTTGGAGAAAAAGAGATTCATCTATAGACACTTATTAAACAAAGAATAGCTCTAAGCTGCATAGAAGCAAGACCAAAAAATGACAGAGAAAAGTATCAATAAAATGTCCCAAGAACACAAAGAAAGGAATATTTAATTTGAACTAGATGGATTAAATTTGGTTAATGAAAAGGGTACATATTAAACTAGGTTTATGTAGGTAGGCAATATTAAAAGTTAACTTCTTCAAATTAGAAAAAGTGAACACTCACATTTTTTGATAGGTTTTATCGACAGCAATGGAGAGGGTAGTAGAGCTGTAGCACAGAGGTTGAAATAAAGGGAGGGGGACCTTTATTAATTCTGAAGACATGGAGAGGATTGAAGACAGGGAGATGGTCAGATCCTCTGACCTTAGGCAAGGAAGATGAATCTTTATGGGCTTTTTCTAGGGGCAGAGTATTAGGGGTAGGTTTAATGACACACCTGAAGCTGAATGGAGCCTCATCTGTGTGGGTGAAAAAGATAAAAAGAAGTTGTATCCAGTACTGGTGTGGGGCCAAAGGAGGAAGTGGCCAATGGGAAGATAAGCTGTTGTTTCGAGGATTTAGCCATGTTGGATCTGGGCTATGATAATTTAGCAGTCTGTACTGGGGACGTATCCTATCAACTTTCAGTATTTCTTACACACAATTATTCTCAAGGACAACTGTGTCCTGTTGGTACTGAATTTGCTACAGGGAGCATAATGCATATTAGTTCATTGCATTAGGTTAGCAGTCTAGAGAGTGTTCGAATATATTTTAAAAAATCAGGTGAACATCTGAGGAAAGGAAGTAGGTGGATGGTTAGTTAGTGTCAATGGATAGTCACAGTTGTTAAATGCAAATGGGGAAGAAACTTCACACGAAAAATAAGCAAGTGGGCCTGAATACTCAGCATATTCATGGATTCTGATCTGTTAGGTGTGGTTGCAATATCAGATGCCTGTAAGGAAGCTAATGTGAATGAAAACTAGCAAGAGAAAACACGATAGAAATCACCAAATATTTTATAGTCCAGACTGAAGAATGTGCAGTGAGTGTGCTCAAATACTTAAGCAAAAGGAATTCTTTGCCCTTGTGTCCTGTGTGATGCTGAGGTATGGTTTATCAATTAATGCCCCTGAACTATTGGACTGCATCTAAGTCACTCAGCTGCAGTTATCAGGGTCTACGAGTTTTATAGTTTCTTTGAGCAATCACAAACTATTCTGATAAAATTAAATATACTTGGAAATTCCAGTGCAAAAATCTTATTGTCCTTTTTCATTTTTACTTAGACCAACTTGATCATGCCTAATATTTTGCTTCCAATCTTTTTATTATTTTGTTGTTTGCTTTAAATGCACCTCAATGACTAGACACAAATTGTTTATTCTCATTAAAAAGTTCCCCTCTTGCTGGAAATCTGATCTATCATTAGAGTTTCAGCTAAAATATTTCTTCTGGTAGACAAATTTTAAATATAATGAGCTCATTAGTAGCCTTAAGTGAAATTAAGGAAATGAATTATTTCCTTTAGTTTTTTTTTCTTTCTTCTCTCTCTCTCTCTCTCTCTCTCTCTCTCTCTCTCTCTGTCTCTCTCTCTCTCTTCCTTTCTTCTTTTTTTTTTTTTTTTTTTCTAAATTTGGGAGTGAAAGGTAAGCTAAAGCTTCAGTAATTTTCAATGGCAGCTTTAGGAAAAAGAATACTAAATATTTAACACAAAAATAGAACAATCCTGGAAATCTCCACATAAGTGTTGGGCCTTGAGTCCTAAGGCAAGGTGCTTAATATTGGGCATGATAAAGCAAACAATAGGCTTAGGTTCCTGCACAATCCCACAAGTATAATTACTTGAGGTTTTGAATAAGAGAATGAATCCATTTTTCAACACTAGTTCTGTTGTGTTATTTTTATGCTTTTCAAATGTAGCATTTATAAAATCCAGGCCTACTTACTTGTAGGTATATCTAGTGTTAGTCACAGCCATATCAAATAATTTAAGAAGGGAAAAACAGAAAGAAAAGAACTAGCTACAGTATGAAGCTTGACAAAGACAACCATACTAAGACAGGGTTGGAAATAAAAATAACAAGAAATGCAAAAGCATATGCTGTTTGGAAATCTGAATTATGACCAACCACTGGGCCACAGTGTCTATTCAGTGTTCAGTTGTATTTTCTTTATTCACCAAAGTCTTAGTGCTGACTTAAGATAATAAAAATATCCTTTAGCTTTGACTATCTTTTGGAAAACTGACCCAAGTCTTTCTGAAATCAATATACTTTTGCTCTGAGTCCATGGGAACATGCTAAACAATCATAAGTCCTGAGGTAATTTCTTATTTTCTCCACAGAAACTAGAATTATTACCTAAATAATAACCTAAACATGAGAGTGTTGCTCATGTTTTCAGCCTAATTGGAAAAGTTATTCTGAAATAATACTCAGGGAAACAACAGCTAGGTCAGAAAGACACATTAGTGACATGTGAAAATATAACAAGAGAAAAAATTCCTGTCAGCAGAGGTGAAGAAAAAAATAAAAACTGTCAGAAGGTGATGTTAAAACAATTTTCTGCTATGAGTCTGAGGTGAAAGGTCATTTTCTAATGACTGTGTTTCTGCCTAACATAGGAAGAACACCTAGACACTAGACAATCAAACCAAAGAATTTTGAGGCTGTTAAATCACACTGTAGGAGTGGTGGAAGAAGATACCAAGCTATAAACTGCATGGTTTTCATTTAAAGAGAAAAGATCATTTGAATTTAAAATATATCATTCGCAGCATTTCTATACAGTAACATTAAATTTTCCTTAGTTAACATTTAAATAATTTCAAGGGCAAAATTCCAAAAGTAGCATTTATATCACAATTTGCTACTTGATATAAGGAATCATAGAAGTGTAAAAATTTCTCAAAATTTTGCATTCTGTGTCCTAGATGATCAAAATGCAACCTGAATGATTTTATTCAAATGCATTGCACATTTAAAAAGGGCACCAGAAGAAACCACATACATAATTCATAACACTTGAAAAATGGTTATAATATTCTTCATTACACATTTTATCCTATTTATTTCTGGGTAAGATTAGAGAATGAAAACTATGTAATATACTAAGATACTGGCTTTTATGTTGGTGCTTACACAAAAGCTGTAAATTTCAGGTATGTTGTTGTGAATAATTAAAGGACAGGCAGGCTCCACATTTCAGAGCAAATATATTTTTTCTAGAATTTGCAAAAGAAATCAGACTTCTTTAAAAGAAGTCATTGCACTATAAGATGCATTTCTTACTACATTTATGCAGTTATTAAAAATAGGAAATGCTATGATTTTCACAACTGCAGTAATGAAAATTAACATTGAGAAGAAATACCATTGTATTAGCATAGTTCCGATAGTCCATAAGATACATTTTGCATTGAATTTAACAAAAAGTGTGAAATTTTAGTATAAATTTCCAAATTTAATGGTTTTAAGAAAAATATTGTTAAGTTTTAGAAAACTTAAGAATTTTGAAGAAAAATATAATAATTGATGGGACTGGGAATATAGCTCAGTAGTCTAATCCCCAGCCTGACAAGTGCAATGACCTGGGTGCAATCCATAGTGCTACATGCCAGTCCAGCCTTGGGTGATGAGCTGGCCACCAAACTGGGCATGGTGGTGCGTGCTTATAATCATAGTGCTAGGAAGGCTGAGACAAAAGGGTCACTACGAGTTTGATCTGAGGGACTGGGGAGCTAGCTCTATAGCACAAGTGCCTCACTGGAAGTGCAAGGTCACGAGTTTGAACCCTAGTCCTGGAAAAAAAAAAAGAGCTACATAGTGAGACTGTATACCAAATCAATCAATGAATGAATCAATCAATCAATCTTAAAAAAAAAAAAAATCACAGACAGGGAGTGAGGATGTATAGCTCAGTGGCACAAACACCTGACTGTTAAGTTCAAGGTCAAGTTCAACTCCCAGCAGCAAAAGAAAACAATTCACATAAATGATGATATATAACTGGAAATAATCTATAAAGATAACTAAAAGTCAATAATATGTACTTGATTTTGAAGATATATCAAAGGTCTACTGATAATTGCATAAATAATGGGAAAAGACACAAGAAAATCTGCTTCAATCACTTTTAGTATCCAAAAGTTATATAATAATTAAAAAATCTCTCCTAGTAAGTAATGATGAGGAGAAAGATGACATTGAATAAAAGATACATTCATAAAGAACATTTGGTTTTCAAAATATCTGAGGAATTTTATCTGCCAAAATGTAAGAAGACAATACAGAGAAAAATTATAACGTAGTTAAAAGGATGACACACGATATATTTCACTCTCATTACTATTTAGAGCATGAGACGGTACTAAAATAAATAAATTCCGGGGGATGGCAAGATAGCTCAGCAGACGAAAGCTCCTGCTTAGACAAGCTTAGGCAAGCACAGGGACTGGTTCTTGCCATGACAGTCTTGCTCCCAGGGTGGGCTGAGTTGGCCAGGTCTGGCATGGTGGCACATGCCTGTAATCGCAGCACTGGGGAGGCTGAAAGCACGAGGATCACTACATGTTGGACTGCATAGTGATAACTTGAAACAAAGAAATATGTTTTAAAACAGTAAAATAAGTGAATGGCTGATATTACAATATTAGTACAGTATGGAACTTCTAGAACCTGAATAAAGAATGTTTTCATAAATTATGAAAAGTACTTTCAAAGCTTTCAACAGTGAAATTAAAGTTGAACACAAGATTGTAGTGATATGAGTCAGAAGCTTACTGTCTGCAAAGAGTAAGGAACAAAGAACAGAGCCTAAAGAAGCCGGCCCCTGGGGAGAAGGTAACAGATTCCTAGAGATGGCACCCTTTCTGTTCTTTGATCCTTTATCTGGAAAGTCACCAACTAATGACTTGTAAACTTAAGAGTTTGGTGAATAGTGGAAGGCCAGGCAAATAATAGCTCATTTACACCAAATTAGTTATGCATATTCCTTAGGCTGTTTGTAGCCCTCAATAAGTGTGAGAAGTTTGCATGGTTGGCTTGGAGCTCTGGGGCTACAGGAATCCAGTCTGTAACTTTTAACTTTGGCTCCAGTGGAGGTTATCTGTCTTTCGGAACAGGAAACACAACTGTGGAGTTTTACTCTGAAAATAACTCCTTCCACATAGCAGACTGAAGCTGGAAAAGTCAAGTGCAGAAACCCCCATCTTTGAGAGGGTTTCATCAGGAGCTATTGGGGGGAAAAGTTAAGAGAACTACAGGACAACTGCACTTAAGAATGCTGTGATCTGCCTGTCAGAGTGACAGGGACAGAGGTAAACATACAAGGGAGTCATGGAGGAGGCCTGCCCTAAGCAAAGATTCCTGAGAAGTTTAAACTTAAAAGGGGAAAGACATGGTGTTACAACTCTGTGAGAAGCACTTAATCTAGGAAAGAAAATTGCCAAAGATATATATATAATTTTAATTTTTTTCTCAACAAATATTTTGGTGTGTTTGTTTTTATTCACCACTTTTATCAGGTCAGGTGTCTTGTGACTTTAGGTTCTTCCATAGAATCAAAATAACTAGAAAACATGAATATCTTGAATCAATTCTAGGAAATAAAGAAGTCATGAAAATGCAGTTAAAGACTGTTAAAGGAACTTCTAGAACTGCTGTAGAAAGTAGCAAGATTTTCAGATACATAAGTTCAGAGTAAGAAAGAGTTTTATTTATTTATTTATTTATTTATTTATTTATTTATTTATTGTATTTAGGGAAGGGTCTACAGGGACAGGGTGTTCAGGGTCTCATTACTAGATTGGACTCATAGTAATCTGCCTGTTTATAACACCAACACGCCCAGTCTCAATTGCCCTCTCAGGGAACCCCAGGGGTGAGGCCAACACAGCAGACCCAGGATTGAACACCAGGTCCCTATGCCTGCTTGCAGCTGTTTTAATATGTTTAGCTATTTGGCAGTCCCAGAGAGAGCATTTTGAAAGGGCTTAAGTGTAGTGTGTCTTATGCAGTAAAAATATTTATTTAAACACACAAGGTATTGACAAAGCATGTAATTGTAATACAAGTGAAAGAATGATCTGGAAACTATAATCTATAATTGTAAATATATTGTAAACCTTAATAAAGCCTAAAGAAGTCCAAATCCTGCAAAAGCATAAACAAAAGTAAGTGCCTATGAATTCATTGATATGACATTTGTGGAACCAAAACGTACACAGTCAGGCAATTGAGGAAGTCATCCAGATATTGGATTGTATCTTCTAGCGCCAGTCCCCACACTGAAACTTCAATTTACAGGAGCATCGGTCAGTGAAAATAGTTTTACAGTAAGGAAACAAATAGGTGAGAGACTTCAGCACCTTGATGGGGCATAAAAGTGAGAAAAGACACCTTCTGAAGGGTAGGGGCGACATGCTACATTATTGTGTCTCACTTTCCACACCAGCAAGCAGCAAAGCATGAAGACATCACCAGTTAGGCAGATCACCACTCCACAGTGTAGTTCCGCACCCTGGTTTAGGCCTGAACTGGAGCCAGTCAAGATTGCAGACTTCCTCTGGGCTAGCCTGGTGTGTGCAGTCTTCAGACATTTTGCATAGTCCAGCCTCCTCCAGCATGTGTGCAACTATAGGGAAATTTGCACTCCTGTAGCATTGCAGGAGTTTTGGAGAATGACCTGGCAATAGCAAACTAGTGTGACTACTGTTTTCTAGTGTAGGGAGTGTGCTTCTAAGTTTTCATTCTGGGACATAGTTTCATGAAATATACAATGATGTTCAAAGTTAGTTCTTCACAATTGTGGAAAAATAGAGACATAAGCATTTTATAAATTAAATTACTGAATAAAAACTATCAGACACTAGTAACATCTACTCTAGTTTGACTATTTACATTAATGGACTGCTGTAAAGCCATGAAAATTTTTATTTATAGCTGAGGTGAGAGATTAGTTGTTTTTGAATATTGTTCTATTATAATAATTGTACATTTGCATGCTCTCATACATATTAAAAGTAGATTTCTGAAAGTCAGTGTAACTCAGTTGGACAGAATAATCATTTTAATATTTATTTGACAGCATGACTTCTTAGTAAGCCCAGGGCTATCATAATGAGTAAAGCAGACCAAAAATCGGACACTAACATATATGTCAGTTAAAAAAAAACATAAAGCAATAACATAAACCATTTTAAGAATCGTGAGTAAGCATCATTTGGAATAATTTTGAGCAGTGGAATGTTCTTAATGAGACTGACAATGATTTTTCTCCACATGGCTAATCTTAACCTGAAATAGGAATAATGACTTGAATGCAAGCACATAAAAATAATATGAAATGTTAACTACAACTCAGGTAAAGCAAAAAACCAAAAACCAAAAACCAAAAAAAAAAAAATCCCATAAATTCAATGACACTGATTGGTGTTAAATCATTATATATTTGAGTCATAGTTTTTGAAAAAGGTAGATGGGTATGTAGGTCAGCAATACGAGAGCCTGCCTGGGAAGTACAAGGTCCTGAGTTTGATTCTTTGTACATTATTAAAAAAAAATTTTTCAGAAAGGTAATTTGGCTGATACTGACAATGATAAAAACGAAAATAAATAAGGTGAAGATTTGCATGGCAGTCTAATGGAGAGGTCTTCTTCTAAAAGATGAACTTACTGTTTGATTGCATATGAGGATTGCTTAGAGAGTCTAGGCTCATGTACTTCAGGGAACAGAGAGGTAAGGAGACCACACTAAAACCTCTGGCTGTAGTCTGGGTAAGGTTTGTTGGTAAGGGTGTTTAAACCCCTGGTGCTTGTGAAGATGAAAAAGGTGATATTTTCCATTCTGAGATTTAGTCTGTAACATTTAGAGACATTTTTTGCTTGTTGTACTGTGGTGTAGGGTTTAGGGGATGATTTTGGTATGTAGTGGAAGGTCTAGATGCTGTTAAACACCTTAAAAGATACAGGACAGAAATTTTCCCCAAATGAAAAACTTGTTAGGCTATGTCTGAATAACATTGAGTTTAGGAATTCCTGATTTAGAGGTTTTATAGTCTGGAAATACTTGAAGACTGAAACACACACATACACACACATCATTCGAACTGTTCTAGCTGAAAGGATGCATTTTCATTAAATATGTTTGGTAACTTCTACCTTAGCAATCAATATTTGAACTTATTTTACATGGAAAGAGCACCAATCTATTTGTCAGTTACCCATGATGACTAAGATTTTAAAACATCAAAAATCTAAAAGAAAGATAGCTGGGGAGATAGCTCAGTAGAATAAGCACTTGCCTGGCAAGTACAAGGGTCTGAGTTCAATCCCCAGTTTTGAAAAATAAATAAATAAATTGAAATATATAAGATTCAGCTCAACAGTCGAGTCCTTGAATATACATAATACTGGATTTGATCTCAATACTATAAAAAGCCATGAGATATATTACAGTTTCCCCTTTTTCATTTCACCAGCCTACTGTTATTTACAGAAGAACATTTACTCAATTACTATTTCCTAAAAAATAAAGAAAACTGTACTCACTTGCCATTCAGTGCTGCTACACCAACTGTGCTCCGAGCTATAGACATACTAGCCACAAATGTCCACTGCTGGCTCTGAGGATCCCACCTTTCCACTGTGTTCAGATAACTCCAGCCATCGTGGCCTCCCACAGCATAAATAGGCCCTTCAAGCACTGTTACACCTAAAACATTGGAAAAGTTGATATTGCACTTATAATTGTCAATATCAGAGCTGATTTTTAAAAAATCTGTTAAGAAAATAGATATCATGTACGTGGTCTTACTACAATAAAAAATCAAATTTGAACATATTCAATGGACTTCAGAGATTTTCTAACATCAAATTATTGACAATATCTGATTAAGTACAGATTCCAGTTAGCAAATAATGCAATAGGGTAGAAACTAATATTGATGGCATCACTCCATTAAAATGAAAACAAAATTTAGAGTGAAAATAAATATTATCATCTTTATGATCTATAAAAGAAATATAAATCTACTATTCATATGCCCAAATGTAAAGCAAACCTTAAAGTCAAAGACGTTATATCCTTGGGTCTCTTGTTTGGAAGAGGATCTCTACAATGAATTTAAAATATCTCCTCATTTTAAGCAATGCTATGTTGCTTAAATGAAATACAAGTTTGAATTTCAAGGTAGTATATTCTGTGTTTGGTATTCCTAATAACATTATTATAAGCTTATTAGAAACTTATAGGATTAACATCAAACATATTATCAGTGGAAATCATTACACAAAACAAATGTTATATTGAACATAAAACAAATTATAATAAAATATTAAGAATGAATTAGCACTGAGAGAATATAGTACAACTTATTTATTTTCTACTACATTCTCTTCATCAAGATGATTTTTCTTGAATGCTGAACAGTCCAAAATATTTAAATCACACATCACTTATGACTGAATTGATACCTTGAAATAAGAAATTCAATGTCTGATTCTCAGGAACTCAGAAATGCCTCTGATATTATACTGCCAAGATGACAAGCTGAGTTGTCACACACTTATACATTTGATAGATAAATGACTCCTGGATCCAGACAAGATGGCATCAAGAGCACACAAAACATCACTAATTTTTGCTTGTGCTTTTTGCTGGTTTCTGTATCTCCAGTCTCTGCAAGATGAGACAGTTCCTTTCCTCTCATCTAAACTCTAGACAACTTCCTCCTGCTTCTGGTGCACTGAGAGAATTATTTAATTGGTGCAAGATGTAAGTCTATTGAGGAAGGCAAAGTACAATGAGCACAATGAAAGATGCCTACAAGGTGACAGTGGTACGAATCTCTTGCAGACAGGAAGGGGTCCAAGAGAAATCTGCTAAAAGGAGATGGAAGGGAAGCCAAATAATGACATGTCATGTATAGGAACCTAATAGCCTTAATAAATGTAAAAATCATAAGTTAGAAATATGAGCTACAAGTAATAGTATTAGCAAAAATGAAAATGGGCAAAGGAGATGGAGGAGGCAAGAATGTTAGACAGACTGCAAAGTTGATTTAAAAAAAGAACCAAGTTGTTTGGCAAGGGCAGGGGTCAGGGTTTGATCCCTCATCCAGCTTGCCACACCAGCCCCACCCCTGCAGTACACTGAGCCTTCCACTGAGCTCGGGTGTGGTGGTGCATGCCAGAAATCCCAGTGCTGGGAAGACTGAAAACAGGAGTATCATTATGAGTGTGAGCTATGCAGTGAGACTCTGTACCAAATACATAAATAAATGAAAAAAACCCTCTGTGCTCTACATATACACACTCTCTAAGATAATTTCACACCGTATGTTCTAAAAACATGTACTACAAATGTGCACTAATAACAATTTTAAAAACACAATATCTTGCCAGTTTTACAAAATAAGATTATTCTTAACAATTTAGGAGGTGTAATTTTGAAATGCAATCATCCTAGACTATAGTATCCTATCTCCCATTTCATCTAGAATTGAAGCCTAATTTTAGTTAGCACCTTGCTCCAAATTGTAAAACTAGCTAGAGACATGTAGACAGGAAAAAGTATACTTTGTTTTCAATGCCAATTAGAAAACAGTTTGTTAGAACCTCTGACTTACCACAGCTCTTGAAAACTACAGGTTTTATATTCTTTACTTTAGCAGAGTTGAGTTCAGCCACATTTTTGCCTCTTTTTTTTTTTTTTTGTATTGAAATAACATTCAGTAGGGCCCGGTGGGATGGCTCAGTGGTCTAAAGCGCCTGCTTGGGAAAGCTTGGGCGGCTTCAGGGACCGCGGTTCGATCCCCGACATCACATGCTGTGCCAGCCCTGCCCTCGGGGCAGGCTGAGCCGGTCATAAAAATGAGTAAATAAACAAATAAAGGTTCTGAAACAATAAAAAAATAAATAAATGAAATAAAAAAGAAATAACATTCAGTAAAAGCTTTCTTACCTACTTACTTACATGACATAATTTTGTTATGAAGAGGGTCAAGAACACCCAGATTATAGCCCTAAGTAGTAAGAAGAGAAAACAGAATAGAGAAAGCAGTAGGAAGAATCTGGGAAGAAAATAAGAGACTTTTGGGATCTGGAAACCCAGATTTATAGAGTGTTTCTAGGAAGGAAGTAAGTGTATTTTTTTTACATTTCTGGCCAAGAACATATTTCTATTTATTTTGGATATGTTGTAGTATATCCCATTAAAGAAAAAGAAATAGATTTAATATGACAAGTAACACATCATTGTGGAAGGAGATGTTATGTTTGCCACTTTTAAAAAATATTTTTTACTTTTACATTGGAAAGAAGAACTGTTTTCCTTGTATTTTGGAATATAATGAAATCATTTCTTTTCTTTGTGGTATCAGGGATTGAACTTAGGACCTTGCACTTGCCCGCAAACACTTATTCCACTGAGCTATCTATCTGACCCCCAATAAAATAGTTTCACATAGCCAGGAATAAAAATAATTGAGAATTTAAAGATGTGCAGAAATGTGAAACCATGGAAAACTCTCTCCCAGCATTCTAGTGAAACAACATGATATCTAATTTATTTAATCATTCATTTTATCAATATTAATTGAATCATAATCTTGTATCAGGGATTAATTTAGGCATCAAATACATAATGATGAATGAAGTACACAAAGTTCCTATTCTCTCTGAGTTGCATATGTTAACCAATCAATGTTTGGTTATATTGTAGTAATTACATTATGCAAAATAAATACACTTAAGTTATATACACTGCACATTTATAATTTGATAAAGTACAGCATAATGAACAAAATCTTTTCATATATGTATTCAACTTAAGGGTCTCATATTAAATATACTAGTAATCAACTATGCAAATGAATAGCTGGTGTTCTTAGTCAGAATTTTTATAAAGCAGTATTTTATTTATTTATTTATTTATTTATTTATTTATTTATTTATTTATTTGTCTTTTTGAGACAGGGTCTCGCTGTGCCGTTGAGGCTGGCCTTGAGCTCACTTTTGTAGCCCAGGCTGGTCTCGAACTCGCACCGATCCTCCTGCCTCAGCCTCCCAAGTGCTGGGATTACAGGCATGCGCCACCACGCCCGGCCTTATAAAGCAGTATTTTAAACAAAAGGCGTATATTTTAGTTCTTATATATTGGGCCACTGAGGAATGCTAGCGATTAGAAAAAACAATGTAAACTTTGTAAGTATGTAAGTATAAATGACTATATCATATGGAATTTTCTGAGTGGCATATGCAATTACTCATATGTATCAAAAATCATTAAAATATAAAGGTTAAGGATAAAGAAAGAGCACTGTATATTTTACATGGATTAGGAAGTCATATTTATCAGGCTGCGTCACACCATGAGCATGGGTTAAAATAACAAATTTGTGTATTTATTCTAAGAGCAAAAGGAATCAGTGAAGAAAGACTTACTTTTTATATTTTTTCCAATTCTTTTTAGGGCAAATGAATTGGAATTGGGTCACAACAAGGAGGTTGGAGGTCAACTGCACTTATTCAAAATTAGAAGTTGGTAGCTGGAACCAATTTCAATGCAAATAAATAAAGATATATTTGAGGTATATTTCAGAGGTCTTACTCTTGGTAATTACTGGTAGACTGGTTAGGTATGTGAATCAAAAGGATTAAACAAATCAATTTACTGATAAATGAGCTAAATTTTAAAGAGAAAATAATGTGAACATTAGGGAAAATTTAAGAACTTTATTCTGATGCACCAAGTCTGAGGAGAATATCAAAATGAAGTTGTTAAATAGGCTACATAATATATGTCTTTGTAGATCAGGTTAGTTTGGGTTTACAGATATAAAATTTGACATAATTAGAAGCATTCAACACTTGAGGTCATAGACCTAGATATGGTCACTTTGGAAAATGCATATATATATATATATATATATATATATATATATATATATATAAATATATATATCAAAGGCAAGAATCTATTTCTAAATAAGTCCTATGTTGCTTAAAAGAAGAAAAAGTAAAGAAGAGAAGGAAATAACAGATACAGGATGAAAACCAAAAGCTCTTGGTGTTTGGATATTCACAACTGAGTGCGTTTTTAAGAGAAATAATATACTATGAATGTTTCTCATTGAATATTATGAAAAATTATATATTTCTGTGTGTTTTGGGAGAAAAAAAGGTTACTATGTCTCTAAATGTGGGATCTTTTTTCTTTTCTGTTTAAAAAATCTGGCAGTTATCATATTCTATGTTTACTTATCTTTTAATGTATTTGGTTGTTACAGGGTCTCACTATGCAATGCGGACTCTCCTTTTCAGTCTCCACAGTGCTGGGATTACAGGCATGTACCATCATGCTCCAGACTCTGTGGCCTGCTCAGTCTGGCCTGGGAGTAGGGCTGGCACAGCGTGTGGTGTTAGGGATGTAACCATGGTCCCTGCACTCTCCTGAGCTTTCCTAAGCAGGTGCTTTAGTATGCTGAAGTATCTCTCTAGACCCATAAATGGGCTCTTATGCCATTCTGAGCAAGTTTTAATAAATTATTCTTAATATCTAGGTATATATTTCAAAATAGCATAAATCTGACTATTTTTCTTGTCAAGCTGCTTGACTGTTAGGCAATTATAATATGTGTAAAATTCAGACTACAAATATTGCGTTGAGATTGATATTTATCTTAAGAATTCCACCATACTACTATCCCTTCTCAAGGAATCTCTCTCTCTCTCTCTCTCACTCAACAGAGTCTACAGGGTCTCACTACATAGATCGGACTTGTAGTGATCCTCTGTCTGTTTTTCAGCCTCCCAAGTGCTGGGATTACAGATAGGTGCCACCACACCCAGTGTTAATCACTGTCTCAGTGTGTTCCGGGGGTGGCCGGGGGTGGGGCCAGCATGGCACTGCAGGATTCGAACCCTTGTCCTTGTGCTCTGCCTCAGCCAGTGCTTTAGTGCACTGAGCTATCTGGCCAGTCCTTCAAAAACGATATTTTTAAAATCTTTTTTTTTAAAATTCCTTTTTGCAGAACCAGGGACTGAACCCAGATCCTTGTGCTTGCCAGTCAAGTGCTTATCCTATTGAGCTCTCTACATAGCCCCCAAACTTCTTATGAGATCTTCGAGTCAATACTTTCTTCTTCCCCAAGTAGTATTTTTTTATTTTGTAAATTTTTAATCTGACTTTAGTGTAAATACTAGTGATTTTATGGACTAATTTTCTTTTGAAGTTCATGATTTTTTTGCTCAGAAATTAAATTAGGAATTATTTTCATTTTGTACATTTTAAAATTGGCTGTCAAATGTTTACTTTTTTGATGAACTCATTTTATTAACTTAATATTTAATATTTTCCTACTTTTTTCATCAGCTCCTGTTTTCATTTTTCCCACTTTTGCCTTTTGCTCTATACATGATCTATTTTATATTTTCCTTTTTTCCTAATAAGCTAGATGTGAGAGAACACAATTGGATCAGTTTGTCAAGTCTGTCCTCAGATTTTTCACCTAAGGATTTGCTAGTAATGTAAAAGATCCAAAGGACTCTCCATCTCATGAACAGCAGAGAGATGCTCTCGACATTTCCCCCAAGGAGTTCCTTCTTCCCAGGTTCTTGCTTTTGTGGTGGAAGACCCTATGGAAGCAGCAAGCTCTAATTCATGTTTCTATTGCTCAGAGATTTCAGTGAGCTTTGTCAGACTTCATCATTGCCTCTGTGACTCTATAATGTAAACACCCAGAGGTGGCACCTATAAACATGGAGCTTTTCTCTGTATCCTTCATGATCCTTCCTGACTTTCTGATATGTCCTGCTTCTCAGTGCCTGGTTAACTTGATTTCTCTCTGATTCAGAAATTAAATGGCGTTTATTAGGCTTTTACAGTCACACCTTAGAAGACTAACATTTGGAAACACTTTCAAAGTCAGAAGTTAAACTTAAATAACTTATATCTTTTATTTATTTAATGATATAATTAAAAATATGTTTGTATTATTGTCAATTTCTTTAAATGTCTGTAAGATTTTCCTCTAACTCTATCTCTGACACAGACAAGACTTTATCTCTATGTTGTACCACTTTTACCAGTAAGATGAAGGATAGTTATCATCATAATCTCATAGTCTTACACTGAAGATTATAATGTACATAAAACACTCAGAAAATAGTCTGATACATTCCAGTTTTTCAATTTTTCTATCTTTACTGATTATTTTACACAGAATCCCACTTCTTGGTGAAGGCTGGCCTTGAACTCACTATGTAGCCCAAGCTGGCCTTGACCTCTCAGAGATCTTCCTGCCCCACCCTTCAAAGTGCTGGGATTATAGTCTTGCATCACCTTACATCACTTAAATTTTGTAAGTAGAAAATAAAAAGACAAAAGACAAAAATATGTATGTATATTCATAGTTCAGCTTGGTTAATTGTACTGCTGATTTCTATTGATATATTGAAAAGAAAAATTAATCCTTAAACGTTTTCTTGCATTTTTTTTTGTGCATTTATTTTTAACCAATTATTTAAGCAATTTTGCATGCTTCTAACTGGAATTCTGAGCAATTAATTTGAAGACAACAATATGCAATACAACATCCATTGTTTATTTCCTATCATTTTTTCTACTGAAATTCTGTATCATTTATATTTTTTTTTTGCTATTTTTACTGTCTTTAAAAAATAAAGAAAACTATGCATAAAAATTTCAACTGAAAAACTTTAAGTAAATCTTAGTTGTTATATAAATCAAGCTATTATGGTGCATCTTTGGAGTGGACAATGAAGATGTTAAGAACTATAAGCAGGACAACAAAATAAGTGTAAGATATTATTCACACTCAGAATTTAAATTTGTTCATAAATACAACTAATTATAATTAAATGATTTTGGAAGTAATCTATTTTCAGGATTTTTTTATTTCAATAAATCATATTAGGGAGCATTAATGTTTTTCTGGAAATATTCATACTTCGGGCTACCACATCATAAAAAATAATTTTCTTTCAGATTTTCCAAAGACTTTCAAACTTCAGCTGCTTATAATGTGATTTATGCATTGCTTGCAGCTATCATGATTTCCTTAGTGAAGCATCTCATTAAGTAGAATGAGTAATTGACCAGGATAATTTTGAAGCCAGAATGACATACACAACTACTTATGTTTACCAGAAATATCTTTCCAGATGCAGTAAAGTTAAACATAAAACTGTTTCTGTTATCAATATAGATTCTGTACTCAAATAGTAAATATCTGATGGAAAAAAGAAATGTCTAGTGTCATTTCACTGATTCAAGCTTAATAATTCCATAATTACTTGTTATAGCTTTTAAATGTTATTTAGGTGTTTTGTTTATACAAAGGTACTTTTTCTAATATGCATATAAAGTTTAAATTATAATTCCTTTTTCATATTTTTTCCTTTGCATATTCTGCACACAAATGTATATCCAGATTGTTCTGTAAAAATTTATTTAAGATAGTTCTTTGGACAAAGCATATTATCCTTATTTCTTTTTTAGATAATCTATCTATCTATCTATCTATCTATCTATCTATCTATCTATCTATCTATCTATCTATCTATATTTGTGGAAGCAGGGATTGAACTCAGGCCCTTGAGATTGCCAGGCAAGTGCTTATTCTACTGAGCTATCTCCCCAGCCCCAAATTCTTACAATTTACACGAGCAATCACAATTCTTTTGGCTTGTGGAAAGCTAGTTTTCCCAGCACCATTTATTACATTCTTTCTTTCTTCCAGTGATAATTCTCAGTCTCTTTGTCAAAGATAATGTTGGTGAGTATGTTTGTAGTTCTTTCTACATCTTCTAATCTGTTTCAAAGATCTTTGGTCCTGTTTTTTTCTAGTAACATGAAGTTTTCATCAAAGTAGCTCTGTAGTATAATTTTAAGTCTGACATTGTAATGAGCCCTGCTGTGCCTTTTTTACTCAGAATTTCTTTTACTGTTCTAAGTCTCTTCCACTTCCAAGTGAATTTTCTTTCTATTTCTGAGAGTAATCCAACTGGCATTTTGATTAGTGTTGGATTATCTCCATATAACATTTTTTCCAGTGTGGGCATTTTCAATGCATTAGTTGTTCTTCTTATCCAACAGCAAGTATATGTTTTCCATTTTCTGATATTCATTTTGAGCTCCTTTTTCAAAGTGGTTTTCAATGTAAAGATATTTTACTTTCTTTGTTAGACTGATTCCTCTGTATTTTATTTTTTGCAATGCTTTGTGCAATGCTGATTTCCCTCTCAGTAAGTTTTTTTTTTTAATCTGTGTACAAAAATGTTACTGATTTTTGAGTGCTGATTTTGTATTCAGCAATGCAAATGAACATGAATTAAATTCAGAAGCCTTTTGGTGTACTTTTAGGGATCTTTTATGTACACTATCATGTTATCTGCAAATAATGGTAGCTCAACTTCCTCTATTGATTTATTCATTTTTATTTTCTATCTCTTGTGTAATTGCACTGGATGTTTCCACAGCTCGACTCATTTCTTTCATCATGCACTAAAATAAAATAAAAATATATCAAACATCATAATGTTAAAACAGAAACACTAAATCTGATGGAAAAGAGAATAGTTAGACTTCTTAAAGTTATAGGTGTAGGCAGAGAGTTCATGAGCAAAACCCAGATCATAAGATAAACACATCAAATAATTAACAACTGGCATCTCATCTTATTAAAAATCTTTTGTTGTGAAAAGAAGTCATGAACAGACTGAAAAGACAACCCATAGAAAAGGAAGAAGAATTTAGTCAGTTGTCCCAGACAGAAGACTTAAATCTAAAACATTCAAAGAATTAAAAAATCAGGACCCGCAAATTCAAACACCCAACTCTTGAAGACATAAGTGTAAGTAGTCAATTTCCTTTCAATTTTATTTCTATATAGGTTTCATTTCATGAATCCATTCACCATCGATTTATCTTTCCAATATTGATGGCATGCCTTCTCCAAGTCTCATATGCTCACAGTGCCTATAGAAGATAGGGACACAAGAGATACAGTTTCTGAAGTGACATTTCCTTCTGTTCTCCTACTCAGCCAAGTGATGAAACGGAAGAGTCTTGTCCAGGTACAAAATGATGGATGCCTAAGCTCTGAGGAAATATTAAGATTCATTTGGAGATAGGGTTTGGTTTTTAGACAAAAAATTCTTATAAAGGTCTTGAAGCAGGAAGAAAAGGAGCATATCTGAGAAGAATAAATTATACCAAGATGATAAAAAAGGAATTTTTAAAAAAAATCATAAGAATGGTAGTGAATTTCAAAATAGGTTATAAGGGCAATTAAAATACATAATATATTAACTTTTGTAATTGTGGTAATAACTTGTTTGGAAACTAGGTTTCATTGCTATGCTTATCTTTTCTAAAAGAAAGAACAAGTAGGATGAAGAAGAAAAGGAAGGGAAATATATACATATTTCAAAAGTAATTTTAAAGAACTGCACTGTGGAAGTTAGTTCCATCAAGCATCTAATAAAATAAATTCAATAATCTCTTTGCTCAGGTATAATTACAGAACATTGCTTACATTTTAATATTTGCTAAATTAAAATTCTGAGAAAGGACTGTGCCTTTCTGTTGAATTAAAATGAATGAGTTGGTCTCTGGAAAGATAATTGATTTTGCATGTTGATTATCTCATTCCTTCCACTCACTTGTCAGCTATGTGATTTTGTGGAAAATTTCTTTATGCTTCTCATTCTGTCAACTTTAAATGTTTAGATCAACTGTCAAAATCACATACATGGAAGAATGTTGCAAGGCTGAACTGATTTCTAGGTGAAAATGAAACTTTCTGCCTATGTAATGCTAGACTTATTTACAATTGTTAGCTTCATTAGTTAGTACATTTCACAGAATTCAATAAACAAACTTAAAGCAGGGTTTATTAGATCATAATCACTTTAACAGTTTGTTTCTTTTTCTTTTAAATCCAACTCCAAGTTATTTATTTTTCTGAGGCATACAGAAAAATACATTATCAGGCAACTCTGGTGAAGTAAGGACATGAGTTTTTCAAAATTCCAGAAATTTTGATGTTGCTCTTTCACTTGGGGTCTAAAATTTCTGGAAGGTGCATTAGACTAAAGAAGAAGAAGCAGAAATGATGCTGAAGCTGATGATAATTTAGGTTGACAATATATATGTGATTTCCCTTGGGAAATAGATATTTGAATATGCCTGACTTTGGCCTCCTGAGAAAACTGGAGAGATAAATACATATTCTCAGTCTTCTCAAGCTGAATCAGAATCTGCATAAAAGAGACCTTTTCCTCCAGGATTCTCACCGGGGAGCAGAGAAGTTTGCCATTACTTTACAATAGAACCTCTGCCTCTTTAACCATTTGTCAAAATCCTGTAGGTCAGTATCCTCCTGTCCAAGGAACTTGAGGCAAAGTGAACCTATAAATTTAGATCAATAGAAACTTTTCATTTTGTTTCTGCATGAGCTCTACTCTCCCATAAAATATTGGTGTAAAATTTTCTTTAATTGGATGGAATATGTAGAATTTAAGAGCTCCTGGGATAACTTCAATGTTCAAACAGTATTCAGAACTAGTATAAAAGGAAGACGCTAACCCTAGACAGAAAGAAAAGTTCAATAACCTATAAATTTGCCCACCCAGAAGAATTGCTAGAGAATCTCCAAATTATTTAAAATAAACATTAAATGAGAAGTTTATAGAGATGAGAAACTAAATAAGTAAATAAATAAATGGAAAGATAAATCTTATATTGTGTATTGACTTAAATACTTAAAATACTATTATTATTTGTGTTTTATTCTGGTTTGTGATTATGATGGAAATGAGGATTGATATTGACATTCAAGTGAATAGTCTTGAAAGTTAGTGAGAATAAGGGCTGCCCAAAGAGCTCAGCAGATTAAAACAGCTGCAAGCAGACCCAGTGGCCCAGGGTTATATTCCCCAGTCTGCCCTTCCAGCTGCCACCCCCCAGGACTTGCTGAGACAGCAATTAAGACTGAGAGTGGGGCAGGTTCCTGTAATCCCAGCTCTTGGAGATTGTAAACAGGCAGATCACTATGTGAGATTCTGAATACCTTGTAGACCCTTCTCTAAACTACAAAAAAATGTTAGTGAGAATAATAGCTGGAAGCATAAAGCAGTGATATAATTAGATGGATATCTGAAAGAAATGAGACCAAAGAAAAAGTCTTGGAAAACAGACAGGTTAATAAGAGTCACAAACTATAAGGACAGTACACACATAGATATTATCAATAGATGTTAGAAAAAAATGTCTAGAATCAAGGAACAAAAACCTTGATATGTAGATTAAAACACTCCAGAGTTCCAGGTATGCTTAGTAATGTTAATGAACAAAAATATACATGTAAACATATTCATATAAATTTCTTGAATATCCGAATGCCTTATTTTTAAGAATTTATAAGAAAGTAGATGTTGTGTTTTACTGTGAGAAACTGGCTTCCAAAATATTTCTCATGATGAGGTACTTATACTACTGATATCTATTACTTGATTGAGAGGAATGATTTGTATTCATTTTGGTTGATCAATTTTGTATGCCTATATTTTGTATCTTGAGTCACTACTCTGAAGATAAAAAATATGCAACATAGTTATCATTGTTATTTCCTATTATCTTGTTTTGAAATTGTTTCAATGTTTATATGTTTGTCTCTTTAAAATAAAGTTACAGTTCCTTTATTTTAGGGCTAAATAATAGGGCTAAATGTTTCTGGTTAAAACAACTTACTAATTTATTGAAAGTTTCACTTATTGAGTATGGAGAATGAAATAAGTAGCATCTTGATGAAGTCTCTACAAAGAAGACTAAGAAAAGTGGAAATGAAGATGATTAAAATATATAAATAGCAGGGCGTGATGGCACTGCACCTGTAATCCCAGCACTTGGGAGGCTGAGGCAAGAGGATCGATGCGAGTTCGAGACCAGCCTGGGCTACAAAAATGAGCTCAAGGCCAGCCTGAATTACATAGTCAGACCTCGTCTCAAAAAGACAAAGAAAAAAAAAAAAGAGAGGAAAAAATATATAAATAAATGAAAGTACAAGTAAATTAGTAAATAGTCATGATATTAGCTTTGAGAAAAACTCATTTCTTACACCAAAATTGTGACTTTCAGGAGAATAGGCATTTCACTTTGTTTTGCATCTTCAGCAAATCCTAACTTTCTGCCTGAGTGTATCTTAATTTTACTTGTGAAAGCTTACTGATTTTCCTTGTCACTGGGCCTTGGGAGAAATTTCTTTAGCTTCTTTAAACAAACATCCCATATGACAGATTGGGATAATTTTAACCCCTTTTTTGAATGAACTCTGAGATTTTCATGTAAAATGATTGATGTTCTACCTAGAAATCCATGCCCAGAAAAAAGGGAAGTGTTTATCAACAGATTTTCTCATAACTTTACCCAAACATAATAATACCCACTCAAAACATTTTCCTTTGAAGTAACATTGCAGTGCCCAAAAGTTAATTTTTTAACTATAGATTACTTAGGAAGAGATAATCTTTGCACAAAATGTCTAAAGTAAAACAGAATGATTTTGAATATCACTATATGGAACTAGTGAAAACATGTTGACCTTTCTTCTTCAATTATATAGTTGCAGCCATAATGAATAAAAATATAGTTGAATTATTCAATAATATATAATGTTAAATTATAACATATATTATAAATACATGTTATAACTTTCATATGTCTTAATATTTATATAATTAAATTTATATACTTTATATAATATTAACACCATTTTGATATAATTTTAATAAATTGTTCAAAACCAATTCCATAAATTTAATTTTGATATTGGACTTTGTGAGTGAAATGCACACACACAGAATTTTTAGTCAATATTTTATTATCATTTCAATTTCTTCAGTCATCATTAATAAAATATTTTTTTGTAAAATCATAGTGATTTATATTTTTCCAACACTAATAAGAATTTTGACAATTAGATTTTTTAAAATTGAGTTATTTGTATTCATCTAAAAAAAAAATAAACTCAAGGTTTTTATGAGTAAATGATGGCAACTAGTGACCATAAACATAAGTGAAATAAATCAGACCTACATGTGTGAGCATTGTATTCTCAGTAGTATAAGAATCTGAAAAAATAAATAAAAAAAAGAAAGGTAAAAAAAATTCATAACTTTACCTGTTACAAGTATCACCAACCTCCTATGTATTTAAAATTCAAAACACAAAAATATTATACTGCTGAAGAGTCTTAATCTCTGTCTAATGTAAATAATTTACTGCTCTGAAGAGTCTTAATCTCTGTCTAATGTAAATAATTAACTGAAAGCCTAAACTCATATTATTTCTGGAAAAAAAAAAAGGCACAAAAGGAACAAAAAAAGCACTATTACATGACTATTCCCATGAAAGCATATAAGAGTTTTGAAGAAAAACAAATTGAAGCCCATATAAAATATTACTGACATTGACCTTGGCACCAAAAGTATCAACATCACATGTGGCCATATTAGGAATGAAGATACCCACACCCCAGACCCAGAGTCACATGAGACCACATTAGAAATAGAGGTACCCACAACCCGACCTACTGAATCAAACAGAGCAACAGCAAGACTCCCAGGAAATAATATGGACATTAAGGATTAAGAAGTCGTAGGCTCCAAAGTGAAGGCCTATATCCTAGAGTGTTAAAATGCAATCATTTGATATATGCAAATAAAGAATTAGAAGGGTTTTTTTTTTTTTTTCTCTAAATCCTGGTTTTATGTGCATCTTTGCATCTTTTCTGGTGATCATTAGTATGTTTGCATAATTTATAAAAATACATATTATATTAAATACATATTTATATTAAGTCTGCTAATACAAAATTTTTTTCTCAGGTAAATCTTTGCTTTGCTGTCACATTAGCACATAGCAATGCTATGTCGGAAAATGAGAACTCAATTCTAAGTGAAACAGAGTATCAGCTCATTGCCTGTTTTTTAGAGTTTTTTGAAAATGCTACATCATTATCTCTGGTTTCCACAATGTCCATGTAATAGACACCCCCAGTCTCTCACCATACTGTTCTCATCCTATCATGAGAGAACTGGTGCTTTCTAGTTGGCCACAAGGCCACGAGGCAGAAAGGAATCTAATGTTTAGTTGTATTCAGCAATGTGATTAAAGCAGTGTTATGCTGCCTGGAATAGCAAGCCATGAAGAAATAGAAACCACCACATAGACCATGAAGTGCCCTTGGCCATGTGGATGACATCAGAGGAGTTAGGAGAGATGAGACCTCTGACATCCACAGAAGCTCAAATTTGGATTTCATCATTAGGAAGATTTTTTTACTTAATACACTGCTATTCTTGGTTTCACTTTTAGGCTCAGCCTCCTGGAGTTCTTTCTAGCAAGATGCAGCTTAAGAACACTCAACTATAGATCTTTATTAGAATATAGCAAATTCTAAGTAATATTCATTAAATATCATAATTTTATTTTAAAATATCCTATATTCCAATTATGTTTCAAAATTTTAATTACATGAATGATATGGAAAGAATAATTGAAAACATCTTGTATGTACACATTATTGAACTATAAAAACTATTCTCCTGTGTGTTGGAAACATCCAACCAGTTGAAAAATGCAAGTCTATTGTAGAAGGAATTATACCTTAAAGTCACCATTCTGTTCAGAAAAGTTATCATCTGATCTTCATTTTTCAGGTAATTTAATCTATTTCAGTATTAAAGCATGAAGTCATGTTTGTCTAAGAAGATAAACGATAAAAGCTATATTTAGAGGCATTTTAATGTATCATATAGTTTATTGATGACAACTGAATATATGTGCATACAGACTCAAATAATTTCTAAAATGAATTGCATATGAATTTATTGTATATCTCTGATAAATGTTTCTCTTTGTGACTTATATCAGTACTTACTGCAGTACCTAATAATGACATTTGTTGCAAGTTGCATGTACATAGCACATTTCAGTTCCTTTCCTTTCCCTTGCCCCGTGACCCCTTGCATTTGTCCAGCATCAGACACATATGTCTATGTTATAAAACTTATATAGTTGAAAAGGACTTCGAAAGTTCATTATAATGTACTTATATAAGAGTTTGAAAAACTTCCTAATGGGCCAAGGAATATATACAACATAGAGACAATTTTACTATTATACACTTAGCTACATTTTTTCACAAGGGTTTTATTCTGTTTGTCTGTCTATCTATCTATCTATCTATCTATCTATCTATCTATCTATCTATCTATCTATCGTCTATCTATCTATCTATCTTTTTATCTATCTATTTTTGTGGTACCAGGGATTGAACTCAGGACCTTGTGCTTATATGGCAGGCACTTATTCTACTGAGCTATCTCCCTAGCTCCCCACAGGGTTTTAATACCTGATACTGTTTTGTTTTCTCTTTTCTCTTATAATCTGTCCTTTACATATATGAAAGAGGAAACATGTGATATTTAAGCTGGTTCATTTGAATTTCCTCACTTAACATCCAGGCCCAGCATGTGAGTGGGACTTCCCAGGGACTGCTGGATCCCCATTCAACCCAGCATCTAAACTCAGCATGTGAATGGGACTGCCCAGGGCCTGTCAGAAACTCGTTAGACCTAGCGCCCAGGTCCAGCATGTGAGTGGAACTTCATCCATCAGACAGGCCAACTGTGAGAACTCCCTGTAGAAAGCCTAGAGACAAGACTCATCCAGCTATTCTAGGAGCAGAACATCTTTCTAAAGTGGCACAGAAGGTTTACCTCCAAGGGTTGCAGCAGGAAAAAGTGCAGCATAGCGGCCAGACCCATGCTGTGCACCCAGCTGGACGAGTTTGAACTTGGTAGATCCAGATATGGTGCTAAGGTAAGAACTCTACCAGGGGCTAGGGAAATAGTTTCATGGCACACGTGCTGGCCTGGCAAGTAGAAGGTCATGAGTTCAAACCTTAGTCCCATAAAAAAAAAGAACTCTATCCAAGCTCTGCCACAAAGATCAGAACACAGTGCTGTACAAAATAACAAAGAGCCCCATCCAAACCGTAGGTGAGTGTAAGTGTGGGACTTTTCGTGCACACCCACAACCTGAATCTATCCAGATCCCAGGCCCAGCATGTGTAGGAACATTTGCCTGTTTACCATGACTGGAACTTCCCACCCAGATCCCAGGCCCAGCAGCTCCTGTGGAACCCTGCAAGAAAACTCCTAGCAGAGAGGCTGGGGCCAGATCTACCTAGTTAATCCAAGAGCTGAACATCTTGCCAGAGGAGCACAATGGGTTTAATTCCACAGGCTGCAGCAGGAAGAAGCTGAGCACAGCAGCCAGACCCAGCCAGGCACATCTGCGCAAACTCAAATTTGGTAGATCTGAACCTGGTAAGGTGAGACACTTTGCTAGATCCAGATCTATGAGAGTGTCATCTTGTCTCTTTTTCTCTTGATCTAAAGAGGAGGCAACAGGTAACTGGATGAACTAGTCTACCTAGTACAGATCCCAGGTACATCAGGGGGAGGAGATCATACGGAACTTAGGGGAACTAATTAAATACAAATTTCCAATTTAATATCTGCTTAGCTACACAGATATAATGTTTTCTCTTACTATCGAAAATACAAACTCAGTAGTTACAAAAGTTTTTCTACTGCTAATTATCACTATGGATTATTAGTGTTCTCAACTGTAATTCTGTAAATATACAACTATAACTGCCTTAACCATATAATCTCTCTTGGGGAAATATTTCAGAAGGTGCTAAGGGCATAAATGCACCAAAGCTCTATACCAAAGGTCAGAGGACAGTGCTATACAAAATGACAAAGAGAAGGAGCAAAATACAATCTTAGGCTCCAAGCCCAGTTAGAACAAATTCAGGAGAAATTATCATACAAGAAAATGGGAATCACACAGCTCAAATCTCTGAAGTAATAGCATCTGAAGTAAAGAAACAAATGCAGAAATGTATAGAGGAAATCAGATCAAAAATATCCTCTGAAGTAAAAATAGAAATCTCTGAATTAATAGAACCTGAAATAGAGGAACAACTGCAGAAAGATAGAGAGGAAATCACATCAGAAATAATCTCTGAAGTAAAAAAAAAAGGTAATTATAATGAAAGAATTAATAAATACTTCTAAAGGAAACATTGATAAAAAATTAGAGGGGAATAGAAAAATGATGGAATCCTTGAATGAGCAATATGGAAAAGAAAGACTGTATGAAACAGTTTCAAAGAAATATAAAGGAAAAAAATCTCAATCTCAAGATGGTAACACTGTATGAATGAAAGTGATGATAGTTTCAGACCTTAAAGACACAGTCACACCTACTGAAAGGACAAGAAAGGATTTCTTATAACATCTAGGATGCAGGAAAACATAATTCAAAATCTGCAGGACAATGCAATGATGAACAATGTGAGACTAGTAGGCATAAATGAGAAAGAAGAAGTCAATACAAATGATATAAAAAGAATATGGGCAGAAGCATAGCAGAAAACTTCCCAAATATCAGAAAACAATTTGACTTTCAGGTAACTGAAGTATACAGTACTCCAAGTAATATCAACCCAATTAAAACCACACACAGGCATATAATAATCAAGATCCCAGATATTCAGCACAGGAACAGTATACTAAAAACTGCTAGATAAAAGACAGATCACATTTAAAGGAAGACTTACCAGAATAATGGCATATTTTTCTTCACAAACCATGAAGTCAAGAAGAGCATGGATCAGAGTGCTTCAAGTCCTCCATGAAAACAAATTCCAACCCAAACTGATATGCCCTGCAAAACTTTCTTTCAAGTATAATGGAGAAGTGAAATACTTCCATGACAAAGAACAACCAAAGAATTTCACGATGACAAATCCAGCCCTACACAGACTACTAAAAGATACTCTAGGCCCTGGGCCCAGAAGGATGATGTGGCTGGACCAGCGCTGGCCTCACTATGTCTGCTATTTTTAATTTTCAGAGACTCTTGACTGTAATCTTGCTGCTTATATGTACCTGCGCTTATATCTGCTCCCTGACACCCAGAATCCTGGACAAAAACAAAATCGGACCACTGGGGATATTTTGGAAGTGCGCCAGAATTGGTGAACGAAAGAGCCCTTATGTGGCGGTGTGCTGCGTGGTGATGGCCTTCAGCATTCTCTTCATGCAGTAGCTTGGGGACAGCAGACTTCGGGGAACAAGAACGTGCTTGCAGAAGACAATGGAGAGCATGGTTAACCCTTTGATCTCTAAACACTGCATGCAATAAATTTTCAGATGCTATTCTCTATTTTTGTGTTACTGGACCAATGTTCTACATAAATAATTAAGATATAAGCATTAATATGGCAAGAGTTCAGTAGTCGTTACCAGTTAACCTCAGTACTGTCACCACAATATTACATTCTGCAAGTGTTACTGTGTCATGGCAGATACCAACTTTGAGTAAGGTGTCTTTAAGCAACAAAATCAGTAAATTATTCAAATTCCTTTCATTGTGATTTGGAATCTTACTCTTTATAGAATGAACATTTTTTTCCACTAGCCTTTTTATGAAGAAAAAGTGATTTCATGTTGTCTTGTTATGTGTTTATACTGAGCAGAGCTCTTCCACTGGCCAGCCATTATCATCAGTAACTAGAGTACCTCTGCTTCTAGCACATTCTGTAACTTATTACAGATAATGCAGTTCTTAAAGGAGGAAGATAAATGTGACTTAAAAGTCGTGCAGGGAAAGTGTTCATCTAACAGAAGAGAGTTCAGCCAAGCCCTCTGACATCGCAGCCCCTTGCCAGGCATGGACACAGCGTTGGTGTGAAACTGGTTAGCTGCCGTTTTCTGCTTTTCCAACATTTTCAACAAAATGGAACGATTATAGGATAAGAATCCTGTATTTGGCCTTCATTCTTTATAATATCAAGTCCTCAAAATACAACACGTACTTGAATTGCCCCAAAACAAACTTAACTCTTTTTTTTTTTTTTTTTTCTGTCTTTTTGAGACAGAGTCTCACTATGCCGTTTATGTTGGCCTTCAGCTCATTTTTAAAGCCCAGGCTGGTCTCAAACTCACACTGATCCTCCTGCCCCAGCCTTCCAAATGCTGGGATTACAGGCGTGTGTCGTCACGCCTGCCTTTGTTTTTTTTTTTTTTAACAGAGCTTTGGAACTAGCTTACATCATCAGCTTAAACTGGAGTCCCACTTGTGGCTGAGTGGCAGGCACGCGTCAGGTGGGCGGGTGTGCAGCATGCCTGCGACGGCATGTGCGTCTCAGGGCTTCGGTAGGAAGGGCCAGCAGTGTTTGATCCATGTGTGCATCCCGGGCACGTGACTTCTGACTGTCATAGCAGAGGCGTTATAGATTTATAATTAGTTTTTCTTAGGATTTAACTGAAATTTGGTTACTATTTCAAAGCTAAGGGGAAATAAATTTTAGCCAAAAATTAAACACTATAGGTAATATTTATTGCATATTATTCTCAATTAAAGTTCTTATGAAGAGAGAAAAAAAAAAAAGATACTCTAGAGAGGCAAAATGACCATAGCTCCATGAATGAGAATGGAAAGAACCCACCAAATAGGGCAAATAACTGAACACAGGAGAAAAAGACGTATACAGCAGCAGTCTTTCAATTATTCTTTGGAATACAGCAGCAAAATATTTCCATCAGCCTATTCTACAAAAGTAGAATTCTACAATTCTACTTTTCCTGCACCCTATGGGTCATGATTGTGTCTAGGTCTACAGGGTGGATATGAAGGAAATAGCATCAGCTCAGTAACACAATGACACCTGACCACCAGTAAGCGTCATGGACACCATCCATGTACATGACATACTAGAACTTTGTGCGATATCCTATCCCTAAACTGTTAGAACTGCTGATCATATGTTTGGCATTTCAGTATTTTTGTTATGTTTTATTCTTAGTAATTCTTTACTGTCATGAAAACTTTTGCTTAGTTGATATTTTTGTATATATTAATCTATTGAAACACTGTGTGAGTACTCAGAATTAATCACAGATTCACACATATAATACACAACATTCTGGCCTTTCAGTTGGATTTACAATTTAATTTTATTTTTAGAATATCATTTTGAAATATTTAATTAATTTGAATTAATTAACAATTAATTTTCTGAATATTGTTTAATTTCAATTTTTTACTTTATGATTTATACTGAATCTTTGATTTACAATCTACTTATAAGACATGGTATATTTTCTCCTAGCATTACAAACTTTAAAAAGTATTTTTGCACTTTCCATTCAAAAACCCCAACAAATTCCCATTATGAATGTCTGAGTCTCGCAGACTATGAAGAGTTTAACATTAGTATTGCAAAACTGTACTGATGCTTGTAGTATCATATCAATTTATTTGCTGAAGAATTTTGGCATTTTTTGTATGTTCCATTGTTACTGTGTCAATATAAAAAGTAATGAACAATCTAAATGAGCAACATTGTTCTCAAATATTTATCACTGCGTGAGATGCAAGAAAGAATATGCCTAGGATTGAAAAAAAAGAAGGCAAGAAACAAATGACTCAAATTTATTCATCACAATGACAGAGTAATAATCCATTATATCTTTTAACTATGCATCTGTTGGTGGACATGTAGGCTATTTTCAGGATTTAGCTATTACAAATTGTGGTAATATAAATATGGGTATGCAGAATCACCGTGGTACAGCATGATATGATGTCTTTAACTCTTTTGAGACGATATCTAACTGATCAAATGGAATTTCACTATATGAGAAGACTAATATAATATAGTAGCACAGTTAAATCTCAGAATCAGGGATTATTTTTAAGAGATTACTCTATAATTTCCTAAATTTCCATACAACTCTTGATTAATAGGCTAAATCACCTAAAAGTTAACGGAAAAAAAATCTGTCTCTTTCAGTAAAAGGAAAAAAATACACTTGAATATATAGGTAAAAATATATAGCAATCAAAGAATTAAAAGTAGACATTTATAAGTATTAATAAAATTAGAATCTCAAGAAGTAGTACCTTCTAAATGTATGGAATATAATTTTGTTTTGTTTATGTTTTTAGAAACCCTAACCTGTAACTTAATGAAAGTAATACTTCAATGACAAGAATAGGAGCAGAGAAAAGGAAGGGAGGAGTAAGCATGCTATATGGATACGTGTACTTTCTCTTGTTGAGGAGGAAATTCCTAGAGATTCCCCGCAGATTTCCTGATATGTCGTTATCCAGCGCTCACTTATAAGCCCCTCCCTAGACTACCAAATGATAGCTAGTAACTGACTTGTCTGGGGCCTATTATACTGCCTGCATGTGAAAAACACTGCTTTAGGAGAGATCAAATGAATTACCTGGTAGTCAGGCAATTCACAATGTCTACTTTAAGAGAGCAAGCCTTGAAAAGCTAGATGTTTATAAACTATGATAGGGAATAAAGATGTTGTTATAAACTGATTTTACAGAAAGTTGGCTCTTACCTGAGACATTTTTAAATTTACAAATCAATAATTGAAAAGTTATGAAATTTTCTATCTCAAGTATTCCTTTCATTCAGGGAGAAACAGAGAAGATGAAAGAAAGAAATATGTCTGTTAGAAATTAATTGTAACTCTTTCCTTTTGAATAATTCTACGAGAGGGAGTGGGGAAAGAGATTTACCTATGTATGTAAGCACAGTCACTCGGACAACTGCACTGTGCATTTCTGAAGGTCTATGGAGACAAGCAGTTAAGGTTTTAATTTGTTTTGTCTCTTTTTTAATTGTTTGTACTGCTTTTCTCATTTTAATTTTCATACACTTTTATTCTTTGTGCTTTCAATTTTACATGCATATATGTGGTAATATGAATAACTGGTTGGAAGAAAACACTATGTATTACAACAAATGCTGTGAAATATTACTTTGCTAAGTGAAAATCTGTATCATTTACAATTTTTGTTTTAATTCTAATTTGCACTCACTTCAAAAATTAAAAAAATTAAACAATGAAAAATTTAATGAACTAAATTAATTATAGTAATTATAATACCTATTTGTACATGATTACTATGCTTATTAGTACATATATAAGAAGAATCATTGAAAATAAAAACAAACATCAGAGATAATAAAAATATATTTATTATACATTAATATATTTATTATATTTTGATATATAATGTCCTATGATATATTTTTAATTTTGGCTCTAACCTGGAATATTTTAAGGAAACGTAATTTCCAGCAAAAGCAAATATGAGTTTTTAAACACGCAAATGAAGTTTTTATAAACATGAAGGCCTCGAAGAAAAACAGGTTAATTACACAGTATTAAATATGAATAAGTTTTACATTTTTATGAAGTAAAATCCAACAATCTAGCTTTAATTTTTAAAACATTTGAATTTACACTGATACTTTAAAATCTTTGCAACCGTAGTAATTTCACAGAATTTAATAAAGAAATCTACAGAAGAGTTTTATAAGACTTGATGCTTTGAACTGATTCAAAATAGATACCTATTGTGGTCAATGTACCTTTGGGGCAGAGCCAGAGCACACACTGCTAGACACAGTGGATAAGGCAGATAAGAAAGCACAACAGTGCCTTAACAAACCTACTTTTCCAATGCATAGGATGAAGCAGAAAAATTCGCTATACTTTCCAATACATGGCACAAAGATACTCACAAAAGAGGATTTCTGGGGCCGGATTAGAGAACTCTGAGAATGGACAATTGTATTGAAGGGCAGCAGGAATACAGTGAAAGGACTTAATTCCAATATGACTTTTACTATAAGTTTACTTTCATTTCAGTGTGTAGTGAATATTTTGATCATACCCAATAGCAGATTAAATATTCAGAAACAAGTTTTACTACTGAAAAACATCAAAGAATTTCCAATGCTGAGAAAATGCTGAAAAGGAAATTTCATAATGAGACACAATATGTTTAGCAGTATCTGCCCTCAGACTTTAGGAAAAATGTATCTGTTATAGATTAATTAAGTATTCAAATGTGTAAAATAAAATTGTCCGCTGGGCGTGGTGGCGCACGCCTATAATCCCAGCACTCGGGAGGCTGAGGCAGGAGGATCAGTGCGAGTTCGAGACCAGACTGGGCTACAAAAGTGAGCTCAAGGCCAGCCTCAACTGCAGAGTGAGACCCTGTCTCAAAAAAAAAAAAAAAAAAAAAAAAAAAAAAAAAAAAAAAAAAAAAAAAAAAAAAAAAAAAAAAGACAAAAAAAAAATTGTGTTATGTGTATGTTCCATGTAATCTATCATTCATGATATTTCTCACATTATAAGAAATTACATTACGTTGGGTCATGACTAAAACAAGTGTTTAAATGCTTAAAAGAGATGCCCTATGAAGTCCAAGATCAAGAAGAGCATATCAAATGTTGTTAGTCATTAAATACATGTTAGTGTGAAAAATTCTATTTGACTTTGCCTTAAAGATTAAATTTTCTCATATTTGGGAAAAATTGTTTGTCTTACATAGTAACATCAGTTTACCTGAGTAAACTTATTAACTTCATTAGATTGTCAATAATGTTATTCACATTAATTTTATCAGTTAATTTCTTGTTTATGTTTCCATGAACCATTTCTTGGCTGAACTGAGATTTTGAATTTATCTTATGTTCTATTTATAAAAAGCAAACTAAAAAATGTCTAAACTTAAGGTGTTCATGCAAACTCAACAAGTGTGTGTCTTTTTTTTTTTTTTTTACAGGAAACTTACATCATTTAATATTCTTAGTAATCATTTTTTGTAATAAATGACAATATGTTGGCTTCATTAAATAAAGCTCTACTGTGATGAATAAGATGATAATGATGAATATGTTAGGTACTTTGGGAAGCTAAATAAAATTGAGGATGATAAAATCATATTCTAGTAGCTATTAGACAGAGTGTGGAAATGCAAAGTCAGTTATTATTTTCAATCATACATCATATGCCAACCGTGTGCCAGAGTATATTGGAGTGAGCTGTGAGCCTTGCTTAGTATATAGGAAAGCTTCAGGGAAATGACATTAGACAGAAATGAGAAGTGAGAAATATGAGTTTTGCATTCAGGAACTAGAGGATGAGTCAGATAATAAGGATACAACAGTATATGCAAAGTAGGCTAAAAATATGTTTGTGGTATTTCTAGCTCTCAAGATACTTAGTGTAACAAGTTTCATGAAATGGTGCCAGAAAAAGCATCAGAATCGAGGGTAGAATAAACAACAAAAGGTAAATTATGTAGCATGGATTTGTTTGTAATGGTAAAGTCAACATCACTTTGAAGACGTTAACTTTAGTACCATGGAAATTAAAGGTGCTTAAGTTTAAGGTAATAAATATTTGCTCTACTATAGAAAATTAAATACTATCTTGGTCATTTTTCTTAAGATTAATGTACTCATTTGTTGTTTATATGTGATATGTGTTATCCATAGATTACATAAACAAAGGTCAAAGAGATACACACTCTTTGAGGATTGGTAATTGGCTAATTTCACAACTGCACAGTTTAGAAAAGACAATACTGGTTTACAGCCATATTTCCTTTTTCATTTTACCTATCATACCCTCTGCTACATATATCCTGTTAATATGGCTCCGATATCTGCTATATGCCTTCCACTTTTCATGCTGTATCTCACATTCGTCCTGTCAGACTATTCATGAGAAACACATATTTTCAATATTTTATAATGGCAAGATTTTTTTGTAGCACTGGAGAATAAGCCAAAACAACTTCTCACTGGGCTATATATCTAGCCTTCTCACCTTTTTCTTCATGAAGTTACTATTTCGAGAAAAAGGTCATGGCAATTGCTAAATTTTTCAGACTGAGATCAATTATAAATCCTCCTGTCTGAAACTCTGAGAGTCTTGGGATTATAGAAGTACACCCTTGCTGAGTTTATTCACTATTTTTAAATGTATATAAGGAGAAAGAACAAACTGCTACAATTAATTTTAATGGTCTGTTTATATTTGTTTCACTTTAAGTCTTTGCAGGGTTGCTGACCCTGCAACCTTTGCAGGGTTGTTAATATACCATCTATAAATTTTTAGGTTGAGGATGAAGGTTAGTTAAGGACATTTGTCTATCATTTTATGCTTGCCTACATTCAAAGAACAACACATCTTTGTTAGTACAGATTCACAGTAGCTGCTTCTCCCCAAAAGTACTTATGAAAATGTAAAGTATGAAACAGATATTATTTTATTAATAGGAGTTAATGATGAAGATATATATATATATATATATATATATATATATGTGTGTGTGTGTGTGTGTGTGTGTGTGTGTGTGTGTGTGTGTTTGTCTGTAGATTTTTGGGCTAAATGGTTAAGTTATGTTTCTACATTTTATAAATAAATTTTATGAGTTTTAGCCGGGCGTGGTGGCATATGCCTGTAATCCCAGCACTCAGGAGGCTGAGGTAGGAGGATCGGTGGGAGTTCGAGACCAGCCTGGGCTACAAAAATGAGCTCAAGGCCAGCCTCAACTGCATAACGAGACCCTGTCTCAAAAAGACAAAAAAATTTTTTATGAGTTTTATTTAATAGTGATAATGCCATGATATGTGACTTTACTCCTTGACAGTGTTATAAAATTAGAGAGGAATTAATTGAAATATGAATGATACAATTTCCTAATAGCAATGCTCAGCTATTTTTCTCATTTATATCATTTTAGAACTATAAATTTTTTCAATAAAACTGTAAATTATTTAAAAATGATTCTGTTAAGCTGAGAATTCCAAGACTCTAAACTTCGTTTGTGTGTGCATATGTGATAAGGTTTAAGAGATTCTGTTTTAATGCATCACAAGAAAAATGTGATGTACTCATCCCAAGCCTTTTACGACTAGAGACTGTTATTAAACCAATGGCATTCAATATAAACATAGCAATAACTAACTGAATAGGTTGAAAGGAGTTTCTCCAAAATCTTTCAAGTATTTTTCCTTGCTGCTTTCCATTTTTATTTTATGTTATTAATTTTAGTGAGGCCAACTTTCCATTTCAAAACCCTTAAGGATTTTTGCCCAATCCTCAGCAATCAGAGATTGTCACCAAGGTGTTCCTTATCCTCAAACCTATGCAAAATACTGCAGTAATGAAAAGTAAAACTGAATCTTAGAATTCGGTTCAAGAATGAGTTTCTTCAACTATGATCTTCAGGGTTTCCTTTATAAAATATGAAAATAAGTAAGCTTCCCTCAAGGGCACTCTTGTGAAGATTAAATGAGAAAATATGTTTATTATGCCTGAGACATTTCTTAGGAGTTAGTTGTTTTGTTTTTTTAAAGTAATTCTTAGTTTAAACTGACTTAGTGTACTGAGGGCCAAAAAAAAGTTCAAATATAAAATGTCTAGGAAATAACAAAGCAATGTTGGAGAATTCCTGTTCCTTTTTACACTATTTCCTTAGTAAGCCTTTTATTTTTCTTAGTTTCTACTTTAAATATTGACACAATTATCCATTTATGTGTGACAGTTACTGAAATCCAGTACCAAGTTACGCATTGAGAATGTTGAATAAGAAGTATATTTTAATACATGCGATTTATGAAACTGTACTGAATTATAATTTTAAGATTAAAACAAAATATAGTTCATCACAGTATTTGATAATAATACATAATTAAACAGAATGTGTGAAATATAAATTTTTATCATACCAATAAAACAAAATGATAGACTCAATTCTCAAGGACCAAATGCTAAGGCTGCTGTTTTAATAAATGATAAAACCCTAAAGGAAAGTCAAAATATATCAAAGCACATATCAAACTAAAAATTTCTCTAGGTTGTCTAGCATTTAACTCACAGAGTCAAACCTATATCATTTCCAATTGTCTGAAAATAAAAACTAATTTATGTCTCTGAAAGCTACTATTATATTGACTCAGATCAAATTGTGTCTCTTAACATTTCTCTTAGAGAAAAGTGCCTGAGTTTAAAGCCACTTTCTAGTTTAAAATTTTAATTTTTCTAGCAGCTATTTCACAGGCTTCCTGAATCTTAAAGCACTGGATTGCAAAAAGAATTCTTTCTATTCAGTGCAAAATTTCCTAACATTGCTACAAAAAAACAGTATTCTTTTTTATTAGATATGAAGATAGAAAAAAATTGTATTGGTGACACAACTAAGGGATACCCATGGCTTGCAGAGAAATGTGGAAAAGTCATGTCACATTCTAAGATATGAAACTTTACCTCTAATAACAGATAATAGTTTAAACAAAAACTTATAATAAACAGGGCACATCCAGAAGTGATGCTGAAGAAGAGCTCCTCATAAGAAGCAGTAGTGAAACTTTGTTTATCCCTTCCAGCCTAGAAGCCTGTTTGTTGTCACTCACATCCAGGGTTGGTTCTTCCACTTCCAAGTCCATCGCCAGACACACTCGTAGCTGTGCAAAAGCGATTTTCTGGGCAGTTCTTTTTTTTTTTTCATGGTACCAGGGATTGAACTCAGGACCTTAAGTTTTGCTAGGCAGGCACTTACCCCACTGAGCAATTTCCCCAGCCCAGCATTACTTATTGAAGTTTACATCTCAAAGAACGCACAGTTATGAAACAATCTGCTCTGAAAGCTTGATTTCATGCATCTTAACCTGCTGATAATTTTTCTTATTTTGTCATTCAGAAAGAAAGAAAATGGTGTGTATTTTGTTTTGCAAATTCAGACATATAAGCATATTTATTTGTGTATGTTGATAGAATAATTAAGCTTTAGTTACATTCCCAAAATACTCTCACCTTTTTAACGATTCATTTTACTTATAGAAAACTCTTAAATCACGTTTCCATGTGAACTCTAGATTTTCTTTTGTGTGGTTGGCTCAGCCTGCCCTGGGGGCAGGGCTGGCGCGGCATGTGTGGTGCTGGGGATCAAACCACAGTTCTAGCTCCCATGTGTAAACTCGCCTTTAGACCTCTGAGCCATCTAGCCAGCCCAAAATTTGGAAAAAATTTAAACAAACTGGTTGTTGTTGTATGGTAAGAAAAATTATTTCTTAAGGATCCTGGATAAGATAAATATACACTAACATAGTTAGTTGAGAAATTATTGGCCGAGCATTAGTTAAGTAAAATATTTTGCCTATCAATTATAAGATATGAATATATTAATTTCTAGCTTCTAAGATTCATATTAAAAAGCTTCCCATTTCACTTGAGTGCTTTCTTACTGGCATTTATTGTCTGTTATTGATATTAATTGTTCTTATTAGCAGTTTTTTTCCTACTTATGGAAAATAATGTAATCATTTATTTACTTTGATATTATTAAATATTATAAATCAACCATAATTGTTCTTTCTTCATCTGTTTCAAGTTGTTTCCTAGGGTACTCAATTTAGAAGCCATTTGTTGTACTTTAGGTAAATTCTTCAGAATATTTCTTATTTTCTTTCTTACCATCTTGGTAGTCTTCTAAAATGGTGATGATATCATACTTTGAAGTGATTGTCTGTCTCTTATCTGTTTTCTCATAATGTAGTTTATATTCTTTTTATGAACTTTAAAAATAGTACATCTATTTTAGTTTTTCCAAAAAAGTTACTTACCACTTCATTGCAGCAAATATTTTATGTTTGATGAGACATTTATTCTTTTCTTTTTTATATAACTATTTATTCTGATGGCTAATATATATGTCATCAATTTGTGGATCTGAGGTAAAATATGTTCTTCTGATGTTGCAAACACTATCAGAAAATGAATTTCATCTGAGTTTTTTGTAAAATATTTCATGTGTGCATATATCATTATCTCTTTCTTCATAGCCTTTAAATATCTTAGGAGTCTTTGTAGTTCATATATCAATAACATTAAACTACAAGTAGTTTGAGCTAATTGTTTTAGCTTCTTTCAAACTCTTATTCCACTGTCACAAAATTGCTCTTATAATAATTATAATCATAGCTATTTCAGTGTTTTTTCTACTTTTACTCACAATAGATTTAGAGATGTTTTAATGACATAGCATAGGCTTATTGTCTACTTACCTACCTAGCCACCTTATATATATGTAACTATTTCTATCTCTAAATTAATTTATAGCCTTCAAATCAAATATTTTTGTTCTGTTTTGTCCTTTATCCCCACTGTATTTCATTTCCCACATCATAAAATCACTCTACTAAGGGAAAACACACTGTGTACAAGTTCCTAGTCTGTGATGAATGTTGTTATATAACTGTAGACCTTGTTGCTAAGGTTAGAGATACCAAATTAGAAGTTAACAGAGGATGTCAATTGTTAGATTGTACTTGAGGATATTGTTATTTTCAATTGTACTACTTTATCCAGGATGCCATACTTATTTTAATAGGTCGTGCAGACTTCCGTGACAACATTGCAATAACTGGGGCCCATAATCACCCATACAGTTCAGTTAGAAATACCTTTGCATTAAGCCAAATGGATAGTAATCTTGCATACCTATGAAAGTGGGAAGATATGATCAAGGGACACACACGAATACCAGAAGCCATATACATCTAGAAGATATCTTAGAAGAATAGACATTTCCTAAGCAATCCTCAGTATCAGTGATGAAGATATCTAAAGTAACAAAAATATAAGCAGATACAGAGAAAATGAGTTCATATGAAAATTAAAAAATGAGAAGACACAAAAAGAAAATAAAATCTCATACTTTGAGGCAATCCAAAACAAATCCAGGGAACGAAATCACATTAACAAATTATGATAGAGTAACTTAATAATCCACTATCACAGATAGATCAGCTGGACGAAATATCAATATCAACAAAGAAATATCAGAACTGGAATAGAACTGTGAGTATTGACTTAGTTAAAGTCCAAAGTGTATTCCATTCCACAACATTATAGCATACATTTTTGTGGTGCATGAGATATTCTCCAAAGTAAATCACAGACTAGTATATAGAATATGCTTAAAAATTTGAAGGATTGAAATAATCCCATGCATACTTACGACCATAGTGCAATGTAAACAGGTATAAAAAATCTCAAATCATAAAACCTTAAGAAATATGCGGAAATAAATTATACTCTACTGCCCAACCAATGGGTCATAGGAACAATTAGAGAACAAATTAAATAGTGCCTATAATAAAATATTGGTGATATAATAAACTGAATTTATGAGTCACAATGAAAGTAACCCTAAGAAAGTACAAGAAAGGAGAGAGAATCCAATACTATTACTCCTCAAACTCTAATAGAAATGAAAGCAAATCATTACTTCAGTAGTCAATCCTGGAAGCAAGTAATATCCTGAACCTAAAATGAAACCAGGACCCCAAAACAACAACAACAACAACAAAGAACAGATTTGCAAGCTAATCTCCCGAATAAACATCAACACAAAAATAAAATCAGGTGTAGTAATAATATTAATAATTTCCAGAAAGAAATTAATTGGAGTGCCCATCAGGAAAACAGAATAAGCTCAAGCAAAATATCTAATGTCCAATCTCAAAGTAAGGAAGATGAGCAAGCCAAATCCAAAGTTAGTACAGAGCTCCAGATTTGGTAAGCATAGGGACCAGGGTTTGATTCCTAGTCCACATACCACACAAACTCCTCCCCACAGGGTATGCTGAGTCTGGCACTCAGTCCCAGCATGGTGGCACACGTCTGTAATCCCAGTGCTGGGAAGGCTGGAAACAGAAGGATCACTACTAGTTTGATTTGAGTTGAGCGACCCTGTAACAACCAAATACATACATATAGATAGATAGATAGATAGATAGATAGATAGATAGATAATAAATAAGTGTGAAGGATAAAATCATAAAGAGCAGAAATCAATACAACTAAGAACAAGAAACAATGCAGAGTCAATAAAATGAAAAATTAAGTCTTTAAAATTTTAAATGAAATTTAAAATTCATATGCAAAGAAAATCCCAGGCTTTATTTGGATTCACTACTGAATTCTACATTAATATAGAGAATAATAATGCTATTACTCCTCATACAAAATCAACTCTTTAATAAAATTGAAAAGGAGTCAATGCTAAACATTAATGAAAAAATAAAATAAAAAGTAACACAACAATACCAAATATTGCCACTTTTATTCTATACATATTTGGAAACATTGGCCAGAAAAATTAGACAAGGAATTTTTTTTAGAAATGGGAAAATAAACCGGGCGTGGTGGCACATGCCTGTAATCCCAGCACTTGGGAGGCTGAGGCAGGAGGATTGGTGTGAGTTCGAGACCAGCCTGGGCTACAAAAGTGAGCTCAAGGCCAACCTCAACTGCATAGCGAGACCCTGTCTCAAAAAGACAAACAAAACAAAACAAAACAAAACAAAAAAAACAAACAAACAAAACCCTAGAAATGGGAAAATAAGACACTAAATTATCATTCTTTTCAGATGACATCATAATTCTCTAAATAGATTATAAAAATCCACCAAAAGACTTCTACAACTAATAAGTATATTAAGAAGGGTAGCTAGATACAAAGTCAATACAGAAAAATTAGTAGCACTCCTGTATACAAATATTAAACTCATGGAGAAATTGGAGAGATCAAGCCTGCTGTAGTAACACCCCAAAAATGACACTCTTAGGAATCAATCTAACAAAGGAAGTAAAATTGTACATTGAAAACTACAGAAATATGAAAAAGGAAAACAAAGAGAATATTAGAAAATTGCAAGATATCCTTACTCTTGGGTAGGAACAACCAATATAATAAAACTGATCATGCTATACAGATTTAATGCAATCCCAGTCAAAATACTATTAGCATACCTCATGGAATAAAAGAAAGTAGGTAAAATTTTTGATTATTTAGGTATGGCATGGACAATACTAAAGAAAGCACAACTGAGATCTCATCTTATTCCAAGTTTTGAACAGCCAAAGAAATCAAAAACCAAGTACAAATACAACAGACTTAATTAGCGTATAATTTATAAGTTTTTTTTATCTAGCAGTAAGAGCTTTATTTATTGACAGCTATTTAACACTTCTAACTGCATAATCACTATTAGCAATTAATGAACATGTGTGAATCATGACATATAAAACAAAGAGGAAAAACCTATGTATGTCAAAATACTTTTTAGTCTTACTTTTCAATTACTCCTCCTCCTACTACTACCAATTCTACTGCTACTACTACAATTATTATTATTATCATTATCATCATCAGTGAATTGAAGGTTTATCATTTTATCCAGGCTGGTCTTGAACTATTGAGCTCAAGAAATACATCTTTCTCATTTTGGGTATGTAGCATAGTGCCTAACCATTTTTCTTTTGGGTAAGCTTATTTTATATGTTATCTCTTAATACTTGAAATGTACAATAAGGCATTATATATTCAAAGCTGTACTCCTATGCATGAGACATATCTGCTCACTATCTAATTCCAAATAGAAAGTGACCTGCTGAAGCCGGGCGTGGTGGCGCATGCCTGTAATCCCAGCACTCGGGAGGCTGAGGCAGGAGGACTCGTGTAAGTTCGAGACCAGCCTGGGCTACAAAAGCGAGCTCAAAGCCAGCCTGAACTGCATACTGAGA
>PVJA010012280.1:0-29585 GCA_004027025.1 Myocastor coypus
TTTGTCTTTTTGAGACAGGGTCTCATTATGCAGTTCAGGCTGGCCTTGAGCTCACTTTTTGTAGCCCAGGCTGGTCTCGAACTCGCACTGATCCTCCTGCCTCAGCCTCCCAAGTGCTGGGATTACAGGTGTGAGCCACCACACCCGGCTACAAATTTTAAGATGTATCTAGTTTTTAATTTTGCCTTACCGACTAAGATAATCCAGTAAATGGTAAAACCAGGACCCAAACCCAGAGTTTGGCTCCAGCAAACGCATTTCAACAGTCAGCACCTCTCGATTGCCAGGGACACAGGAAGATGTTCCCGAATGCAGAAATGGTAGAGAAACAGTCCAGTAACATGGCTTCAGGAATAGTGGACTCTTGGCAGTGATTTTGGGCAACAGAACCCAAAATGAAACATATGGTCTTCATTAAGGATTCGTGTCCTTGGTATTCAGCTACACATACCATATGGTGGTACTGTCTGTCTTTCTGAGGTTGACTTTTATGCTATATCTCAAGTGTGAGGATTTTCCATTTGCTTAAGAGAGAGAGTGTGTTGATTGAGGCCCTGTCCTCTACCACTGAAGGAACTTGAATTCCTAGTCATCCAGAGGTTTCAGAAGAGAATGGTGCCAAGTATGCATGATGATGTCTGTTATCCCAGCATTCAGAAGGCTGAGGCAAGATTGTCACCATTTGAGAGCCTGCTTGGGCTAAAAGTTAAAGCCAACCTGAACTATATAACCACATAATGAGACTACATAAAAAAAAAAAAAAAAAAGCAGAATGAACTAAATGAACAATTCAAAAAGGAATAGACTTAATCAGTTGGACAATGGCTGCTGGATGTGGTGGCACACACCAGCGCTTACGATGAAGCTGAGACCAGCCTGGGCTACATAGTTCAAGATCAGCCTGAACTATGTAGCAAGACCCTGTCTTAAACAAAACACACCATACACCACTTCTGTGTTAAACTGGCAATTTGAGGAAAAGCTCCAAGCCATAGCTAGATCAAGACACATAGGTTTGGAGATCCTGGAGGGTCCATTTACATAGCGTAATTAGCATCTCAAATGGAGTGCAATAAAGCCCAGGGACAAATGTCTGTTAACTGAAAATCCCAGAAAGCTGGGATAGGGGAATCCAGGAAAGCTGGAACTCCAGGTGATAGTAGCTTCACCTGGTGGCTCCGTTTGTTGTGTCCTCTCTTGCTTGGAATGTTAACATCTATATGAACCTAGTAATAAAGAAAAAGGTAGAAGTCAGTAGAGATCGTGGTCATATTCGTGTCTATGCACATGGTCCTCCTTTACTAAAGTGATTATGCATGAGATTACATTCACTAGCCTAAAAGAAAGCTGCATTGCTTTTGCAGTTCTTTGCTCACTGAGGGACGAATCTCAGTGAGTTCTCTGAGCTACCTTCATCGGGTCTTCTCGTTTCTTTTGGCACTGAATGGAAACATATGACACATTCATCTGGGCCTGACAGTTGTTCCATGTTTGTCTATGATTAGTTTTTTGTTCTGTTTTGCTTTTTTTCCATCATCATGTGTCTTGGCTATTTCAGCCCCATAAAGCCACAAGATAAAGCTTTTCCTATGAATAAAAAAATGCAGAAATGTGAAACCTATATATAAGCTAGAAAGAAATCAACAAAAGTAGCTGGGAGGATTGGTTACATGTTTCTATTGGAAGAAAAGGCAGTGAACTTCAGTAACAATGTATCCAGACAGCTAATAGTGTAACTTGGTTGCTATTTGCAGAATGCCTTAATAGAAAAGTTTTCAGCCTGGCTTGGTGATTCATGCCTGCAATCCCAGTACTTAGCAGGTTTAGGCAGAAGTATTTCTCTAAATTTTGAGCTCCATGTACACAAGTGCCTGCCTGGCAAGTGCAAAATCGTGAGTTCGAACCCCAGTCCCGCAAAAAATACATAAATAAATAAATAAAATTTGAGTTTGAGATCAAGCTGAACTATACAGTGAGACCCTATCTCAAAAAGAATAATATATGTCTTCAGGCCATATGTGTTGACCCATAAACCTGTAAACCTCCCAACTACTTGGGAGGATGGGCCAAGAGAATCATAAATTCTAGCTCAACTTGGACAACTGATAGGCTGTCTCAAAGGGGCTAAGGATGTAGCTCATTGGTAGACCATTTACCTAAGGTGACACTGTAGGTCCAGTCCCCAGTACCATCAAAAGTGGTCTTTAAAGCAAGGAAAGTAATACTGCCAGCTAGAATACTGTGCACAAGTTAGGATACTGGCCAGAGTATCGTTTGCTACATTTATAGACAAGCTGCAGTGTGCACAGACCATTAGAGAAAGCTGGACATTATCACAGAAGGAACCATTAAAGAGACTAGAAATACTGAATTCAAGAAGAGATCTGAATTGGGTCATGTCAGTGATCTTCAAACTTGAAGGTTTGTCTTTAGGACTTCAAAAGCCAAAATTAAATCTTTTATTGGATGTGGTGGTATACTCCTGTAATCTCAGAACTCTGGAGGCTGGGGCAGGAGGATGGTTTGAAGTGTGAGACCAGCCTGTGCTACAAATCAAGCTCAAGGTTAGCCTGAACTACTAGTGAGGAGACCCTGTCTCAAAAAGACCAAAAGAAAAGGCAACCTGCCAGGTCCCCCTTATGTCCCTCTTTTGGACAGGAGCCTTGTTTGCCTCCATAAATATATTCTGCAGAGAGAGAGAGAGAGGAAGAAATATTGTCTTTACATGTCCTTCAAATGATACTCATACTAGCCGGGCATGGTGGCGCATGCCTTTAATCCCACACTCGGGAGGCTGAGGCAGGAGGATCAGTGTGAGTTTGAGACCAGCCTGGGCTACAAAAGGGAGCTCAAGGCAAGCCTGAACTGCATAGCAAAACCCTGTCTCAAAAAGACAAAAAAAAAAAAAAAAAAAAAAAAAAAAAAAAAAAAAAAAAAAAGATATTCATGCTAGACAATTTAATTTTCTTTCTTTTTTTTTTTTTTGACAATTTAATTTTCTACTTAAATTATTTTTTGGTTTTAAGAGGTTGTGTTATTGGCTTTTGTTTGGGGTTTTTGCTTGGTTCAGTCTTGTTTTGCAGTTTTGGGGATTGAACAGGGAAAATTTAGCTAAGCTGCACCCATAGCCTCCAAGTGATCACTAAAAGTACAACAGTCAAGACCAGCAATTGTAAGACTAGTCTGTATCATGGAAGGGCAATATATCACTGGGTTGCATTTTTTGTTTGTTTGTTTGTTTTTGTTTTGTGTTTTGTCTTTCTGAGACAGGGTTTCACTATGCAGTTCAGGATGGCCTGGAACTCAGTGATCCTCCTGCCTCAGGCTCGCAACTGCTATAGTTACAGGCATGCTCCACAACTGACCCACCAGGTTGTTTCATTTTTAGTGTCAAGCTAAAGCTGAGTTGGGTTTCTCCTCCTCTGCTGCTCCCTGAAATTCTAGTATAACTTTGGTTGTCACAGCTGGCATTTCCTGGCACTTGTATGCCATCCTAGTCACACTCCTTTGGCTCCCACTCCAAGACACACCCCTGTCTTTCCCATATTTCCCAGGGAGCCATTTCCATTTTAATGCCCCATGGTTATTTTCTCAAAGGATCAGAAGCTGAATTCATTCTTCCTTCCAAAATGGAAGGCTTTTTGTGTATTTTCCATCTTGCTCATTAGCACCACTAACCACACAGGCCTAGTTCTCCTTGTCCTGTACCTGAGGATCTCCAGTTGCTGCCACTTTGCTATCTTAAGCCTCTGTCACGCTCCTAATTTTCTTTCTCATCTCTCCATAGCTTCCATGCCTACTACTTACCCCCACTCAGGCTTCACCCAATAAAATATATAGGTGATATTATTATTTTGGTGCCAAGGGTTTGAACCCAGAGACTTGAGCATCTTCAGCTTTCAGTCCATAATTAAACTACACTCCTAGCCCCTAGATGATTTTAAAATACTGTTCTAATTTCAGTGGACTTTCTCCTTTCACTTTTAAAGCCTCTCCTAGAATATGTAAATTCATGTTCTCTGATATGGCTAGGAAGTCTGAGATCAAGTGTTGCCCTAGCTTGTACTCAGCAGGGAGCACAGGCAAACCACATGGCAGGTCCTGCCCACTGCCCCCACCATACCACCCAGCCCCATCCCTGCTCAACTCACATCCAGCCTATGCTGCTTCTGGGAAAACACCTCACTTATCTTTGAAGAAGTCCACAGGCCACACCTCATCCAAGAGCCTCCTCCGGTCTCCTCCCTCATATCAGTTTTGTCCTTTTTTTTTTTTTTTAAATGAGCAGAATGTATTTATTGAGGGAAAGAAAACTCCTGTTCAAGAGAGGGACAGGAGGGGGGGTCCCGAATGGGTGTCCCCACAGTTTTGCCCTTTGAATACTACAATGGTATCTGTATTTTCACATATAATGTGGGATCTGCGTATGTTTTCTGTAACTGTGTATATGTATAGGCCTATGTCTGCTTGTTTGCTTGTTTGTTTGTTTGAGACAGAGTCTTACTGTGTAGTTCAGGCTGGCTTTGAACTTACTATGTAGCACAGACTGGCCTCAAACTTACAGCAATTCACCTGCCTCAGCCTCTGGAATGTGAAGATTAAGAGGCACCTGCCTCTACACTTGGCTTATGTTTCTTACTCTTGGAGGCAAAGGTTCTCTTATTCACCTGAAAATCTCCAAAGCCTAGCATACTGTGTGGCATGTACTAAAAGCTCAGAAAATGTATACTGATTAAATTGGAGTAGTAGCCAGGTATGGTGACAGATATCTATAAGAGCACTCAGTAGGCTAAGGCAGAAGGTAGTGAGGCTCAGAGAATGAGTTCTAGGCCAGCCTAGACCATAGAATGGGTTCATCTGCTTTTGGTGGCTGGTTCTGCATGCCGGGGGTGGGGTCAACACTGCCTGTGGAGCCAAGGATTGAATATGATCCCTGCGCTTGAGAGCAGGCAAGCGCTTAGACTGCTGAGCTATCTCTGCAGCCCATTATTTTTATTTTTTTCTTTTTGAGATGGTCTCTCTATGAAGTTCAGCCTGGCTTTGAACTTACTATGAAAGCACCTGTCAGGTCCAGTGAAATAGCTTAGCAGACCAAAGTACCTGCTTAGGCAAGCTTAGGCAAGTGCAGGGAACACAGTTCTATCCCACGCACCACATGCCACACCAGCCCCATCCCCAGGGCAGGCTGAGCTGGTCAGGGTCCAGGCGTAGTGGTGCACACCTATAATCTCAGCACTGGGGAGGCTGAAAACAGGAAGATTACCAAAAGTCTGAGCTGTGTAGTGAGAGCCTGCAACAACCAAATACATTAGGAAGAAAGAAAGAAAGAAAAGCACCCGTCTAGCCTGCACAAGGCCCTCAGTTTGCTCACCAGCAGTATAAAGCAACCATCACCATGAACCACCACCATCATTATCATCTTCTCATTATTCATAGACTTGTGAATTTTTGTTTCTGGACTAGATTAAAGGGAATGCAAAAAAAAGGGGGATACAAACCATCTTGGTCTAGAAATTGGTACTTGTCCAGCTATCTTAATCTGCTGTGATCATATTTATCTTTTTTCAGTAGTAGAGATTGAACTCAGGGACTTCATACTGACCTATATCCCAAGCCCTTTTTTATTTTGAGACAGGATTTCACTCAATCTCTAGGTCACCTAGGCTGATTTTGATTTTGAGTTTTTCTTATTGTTTTATTTATTTGGAGGTTGTTGTTGTTCTTATTATTGTTTTCTTTCTTTTTTTTTTTTTGAGACAGGGTCTCATTTTGTAGTACAAGATAGCTTTGAGCTCACAAAGGAGCCCAGGCTAGCCTTGAACTTACAGTGATCCCTCCTGTGTCAGAGTTCTGGGACCCCAGACTAGACCTGAGCTTGTAATCCTCCTATCTCAGCCTCCAAGAGTGCTGGTATTACAGGCACCTGCCTCCATGTCTGGCAATATCTATCACCATAAAGCCAGCCTTGGTGGCTCATACCTGTAATCCGAGCACTCAGAAGGCTGAGGCAGGAGGATCCTTGCAAGTTCAAGACCAGACTGGGCTATAAAGTGAGCTCAAGGCCAACCTAAAATGCATATTGAGATCCTATCTTAAAAATACAAAATAATAATAATAATAATAATATAATTTTGGCTGAAGTATTTAGTCTCAACTAAATACTTTGAACACAAAATGTCAAGCTATACTTGAGATTCTGAAATAACTCTCCACAAGTTTGAGACCAGCCTGGGATACATAGTTAGTTCAAGGCCAGTCAGAACTACATGGTAAGAAGCTGTCTCAAACACAAAATAAATCCTGTTAGAAGGCTGGGGCTATAGCTCAGTGACAAAGTACTTGCCTAACATACAGAAGGCTCTGGATTTGATCCCCAGAACTGTGAAAAGAAAAAACAATCTTATTTCATGAATTAACACTTGAAGAGATGAGGTGCCATTTAGCAGAAATGGTTAAAATCAAAGATATTTGGGTTGCTTTCTGTGGTTTTGTTTTGTTCTTGTTTTTGTGGTACTGTAGAGAAGCATTCTACACCTGACCTTTTTCTTTTTTTTTCCTTTAAATTTTGACACAGGGTCTCACTAATTTCCCAGGTTGGCCTCAAATTTCGGATCCTCCTGCCTCATCCTCCTCAGTAGCTAGGATTACAGGAATGCACCTCTGCATCTAGCTGGGTTGGTTTGCTTTTTTAAGTATAAAAATGAGTTTTAAAAGGGCCAGTGAGGTAGCTCAGCATCTAAAGTGCTTGCTTAGGCAAATTTGGGCAGATGTAGGGGACCATGGCCTCATCCCCGTCACCACATGCTGTGTCAGCCTGGCCCTCAGGGTGGGTTGCACTGGCAAAAAATTAAAAAATAAAGAAAGAGTTAAATCTATTAAAAAATGCTAAAATTATGAGAATCTGAAGCACTATTTAAAATTTAAAAAGAAACAAAAAAGCCAGGACTATATCTCAGCAGCATAAGTGCCTGCCTGGTAAGTACAGGGTTCCAAATTCAATTGCAGTACCACAAAAAAAAAAAAAAAAAAAGAGCATGACAATAGATGTACTTGGATTGAACTCTGGGGAGGGTGTTACTATAAAAGATGCCAATGGAACAGATGATAAAATAGAGATATCATACCAGATAAAACTCACTTTGGGATGGGGTGTAACTTTGTCACAGAGCACTTACCTAGCATGGAGTTCAATCCCCACCACTGAGAAAAGACAAAAAAATTGTATTAAATTTTCTTAAATATAAGGGCCAGCTAGATAGCTCAAGGGCTGGCCAGATAGCTCAGCAGACTAAAGTGCCTGGAACCTGGGTTTGATTCCAGGTGGGCCCGGCACGACCTGCCCCTGGAGCACACTGAGATGGCAAATGAGACTGGGTGTGGTGGTGTGCACCTGTAATCCCAGTGCTTGGGAGGCTGAAAACAGGAGGATCACTATGAGTCTGATCTATGTATTGAAACCCTGTAGACCCAGTACTAAATACATTTTAAAAATAAATTTCCTTAAATTTAATGATTTTTTTTTGGAGGGGGGAAAGGGTCTATAGGGTGTTTGGGGACTCACTACCTGAGATTATAGGTGTCCACCACCTTAATGATTGAGCAATAGTTACATACAAGATTATACTTGTTTTTAGAATTCATACACTGAATAGTTTAAGAAATAGGTAAATAAAAGGCAGAGAAGTTAGCATTTTTTCCAGGCATGGTGGCACATGCCTGTAATCCCAGAATTCAGGAGCCTGAAGCAAGAGTCAGTCTCAAAGAAAAAAAACTTAGCATTAATCCTTGGCAGTAGAGGAGTAGTGACCAGAGGACTCTTTGGAGTTAGGTAATTTCTTTTGTCTTCTTTTTTTATGGTGCTGGGGATAGAATGCAGGTCTTGAGAATGTTAGGTAAGGGCTTTATCACTGAATTACTCACTTGTCTGTGTCTGCCTGCCTGCCTGCCTGCCTGTCTGTCTGTCTGTCTGTCTGTCTGTCTGTGTTCCTTTCAGTTTTGTCTTGAGACAAAGTCTCACTAAATTGCCCAAGCTAGCCTTGAACTCACAATTCTCCTATCTCAGTTTCTGAAGTAGTTGCAACTTTAGGTGAGCCTCACCACCCTCAGGTCTGTTTTATTTCTTGATCTGGGCATGGATTATGTGGGAACATTGAGTTTGTGAGAATTCCTTGCCTGTCCACATTTCTACATGAGCATTGCTATTGCTGTGGTCCAAATGTTTATGTCTCCTTGTTTTAGCCCATTTGTGCTGCTATAAGAAAACACCTGCTAGGTATGGTCATGCATGCCCATAGTCCCAGTACTGCCAGTATCTGGGAGGCTGAGGCAGCAAGGATGCCAGGAGTTCAAGCTCACTATGCTGCATAATGAGTTCAAGGCTAGCCTGAACTACATAGTGAGATACTGTCTCAAAAACTAAACAAAACAAAAAACACCCAAGATTGGGTGTATCAGTCAGGGTTTTACTAGAGGAATAGGTAAAACACAAGATGTAAAAATGTATAGGAAATTACAAGATTGATTTATGACAATCAGCCACAGAGCAGGTGAGGAAGCATGCAGAGGGTGCCTGTACACTGGAGAATGAAAGATTCAGTCCAAGGTCTGGAGCTCACTGCACTGTACCTTTCTTCAAGTCCCTATCAGAAGGCCAGCTGGTCTGCAGTGGGAAGGCTGAGTCTATACCACAAGGCTGAAGGATCCAAGGTGGAGGCCAAAGAGTCTGCACTAGAAGCTAGGAGATGACGTGCAAGCTGACAGTGAAGACCAGAGCTCCTCTGAGGAAATGGAATGCTCCATCATTCCTCAATTCCCTTTTATGTCCTTTAAGTGATGAGTCACCCTAGGGTGGGGCCTCCACACCCTAAGGTGTGGAATTGCTGAGCAGATTTAGTTAAGCTTTTAACTTTTCAAGTTGACACAATCAGCTACTACAATCCACCCCTTGTCAGCTTGGTAACTAGACATATTTCTTTAAGTCAGTCTTCAGATACAAAGATATGCATATAATTGCACCTAATATGTTCTAACTATCCTGCATATAAGTGGAAAAGCACTAATTTCCTTACCAAAATAGAAGTTTTCTTGCTTGATGCTTATGTTTAATAATTTCATAACTTCAACATTAATACAGGTTTAATAATCCATAAGAACAGGTATCTACCAATATCATAACAGAACCATATAGGGGTGAAATAGTATAATTATAATCCTCTTTCCTGTAGCTGATCACAGGGCTGTAGTTGGTATTTAGAATTACCTACCTTCTTCCATACTCATTCTGTATTCCCTTGGCCTTCAGCAAGCACCTCAGCAGGTCTTAGTTCTTTCCCTGGTGGAGTGACCCATGCCTTCATTCATGAAGGCTCTAGACCATTTGTCATTGTGCCTGTATTAGCTTGTTGTAGCTTCCCATTCACCTTAGTAACAGGGCATGGCAATACTAAGAGGTGCCCCAAGGGATCTCCTGCACTCCATGTATATTCTTCCATTCCTCCATTATGGAGTAGTAATCCAATTTTCCCTTAATAGTCTAGATCAATAATCCCTGACAACACTGTGACTCCTTTTTAGCTTGTTTGCTCAGTGGCAGGAGACCAAAGTGAGCAAAGGAAAATCTTGAAATACCAGTTCATTGGTGTCATTGCTGTGCTTACTGGTATAAGCCTTCCCCCCATCTGGGACTAGGACTTATAGTCCAGCAGAACATAAGATCATGGGGACAGGAAGCAAAACCTTTGCTAGTATATCACTAGAGATAATAGTGAATGGTACCATTCCTACGCCCCACCCCTTGATTCCTGGACCCATGAATCCTGACTATAGGAGACACAGTACCACACAGAGAGCAGTGACTCAAAGCATATACAGCCTTTTGAAGTTCCTTACCCCATTCCTGTAAAACGTTGCCACCTAGCTGGTGCTATAACTGTGTCATCCAAATACCATTCCAAGGGCCAGCCAAATAGCTCAGCAGATTAAAGTGCTTGCTAGCATGCCCAGAGACCAGGCTTGCTGTGCCGGCCCTGCCCCCAGGGTGCACCTGAGACAGCAATTGAGATTGGGCGTGTTGGCACATGCCTGTAATCCCAGCTCTTGGGAGACTGTAAACAGGCACATCACTACAAATCCGATCTAGTAGTGAGACCGTGAATACCCTGTACACCAGTGGTTCTCAACCTTTCTAATGCCGTGACCCCGCAATACAGTTCCTCATGTTGCGGTGACCCCAAACTAAAAAATATTTTGGTGGCTACTTCAAAACTGTAATTTTGGGTCCCAGCAGGATGGCTCAGTGGTCTAAAGTGCCTGCTTAGGAAAGCTTAGGTGGCTGCAGGGACTGCAGTTCGATTCCTGGCACCACATGCTGCGCCAGCCCTGCCCTCAGGGCAGGCTGAGCCGGCCATAAAAATAAATAAATAAATAAACAAAACTGTAATTTTGCTACAGTTATGATTTGGAATGGCTTTAGGCAACCCCTGTGTTTTCGTTGTTTGACCCCTACTGGGGTCAAGACCCACAGGTTGAGAACCACTGCTGTAGACCCTTCCCCAAAATACCAAAAAAAAAAAAAAAAAAAAAAAAAAAATTCTATCTTTCAATCAATCCAGCGGCTTCTGGATGCTGAGGAGCATGATAAGACCAGTGAATTCCATGCGCAGGAGCCGTCTGCTTCACTTTTTTGGCTGTAAAATTTGTTACTTGGTCAGAGGCAATGCTGTGTAGAATTCCAAGGCAGTCAATAAGGCATTCTGTAAGTCTAAAGATGGTAGTTTTGGCAGAAGTGCTACGCGTAGTGAAGGAAAATGCTACGCGTAGTGATGGAAAATCTATATCCAGAATACGTGTCTATGCCAGAAAGGACAAAAGGCAGTCCCTTCCACGATGGAAGTGGTCCAATATAACCAACCTGCCACCAGGTGGCAGGATGCTCACCCCCTGGGGAATGGTGCCATATTGGGGATTCAATGTTGGTTTATGTTGCTGGCATATTGGGCAGTTAGTAGTGGCTGTAGCCAGGTCAGCATTGCTGAGTGGGAGTCCATGTTGCTGAGCTATGAATAACCTCCATCCTTGCTACCATGGTCACTCTGTTTCATGGGCCCACTGGGCAATGGCAGGGTTGGCTGAAGAAGGAGGTTAGCCACTATCCGCAGAATGGGTCATCTTGATTATTAAAGTCCTTTTCCTCTGATGTCACCTTTTGGTGAGCATTTACATGAGAAACAAATAGTTTTACATACTTTGCCCATATGGAGTGGTCTACCCACATACCTATTTCCCAAATATCTTTGTCACAGATTTTTCAATCATGTTTCTTCCAGGTTCCTGATCATCCAGCCAGACCACTGGCTACAGCTATGAGTCATTATACAGTTGCACATCTGGCCATTTCTTTTTCCAGGAAAAATGTACTACCAAGCACACTGCCTGAAGTTCTGCCCCCTGTGACAGTTTCCCTTCACCACTATCCTTTAGTGACGTTCCAGAATGGGGCTGTAATGCTGCAGCTGTCCACTTGTGGGCGGTGCCTGTATAATGTGTAAAGTCATCTGTAAATCAAGCCCTTGTCTTCTCTTCCTTCAACAGCTGATTATATGGTATACCCACAATGCCATATGTGCATGATGGGAAATAGAAGGCAATAAGGCAGGCATAGGAGCCATAGGTATCTAGGTAACTTCTGCATGAGATTTACTTGTACCCTCTGGACCTCCACTGGCTCTATCATGAATATACCACTTCTATTTAATCATAGACTGTTTCTGTGCATGTCCAACCTTATGACTTGGTAGATCAGATAATACTCAGGCTATGATAGGTCTCATGGTGACCTGGTGTCCCAGTCAAACATTCTGTTTTCACAAAGGCCCAGTAACAGGCCAAGATCTGTTTCTCAAAAGGAGAGTAGTTATCTACAGATGATGGCAGAGCCTTGCTCCAAAATCCTAAATGCTTCCACTGCAATTCACCTATGGGGGCCTTCCAGAGACTTCAAACAGCATCCCTATCTACCATTGACACTTCAAGTACCATTGGATCTGCTGGATCATATGGTCCCAAGGCAGAGCAGCCTGAACAGCAGCCTTTGCAGAGCTTTCTCCTGTTCTGGAACCCTCAATTCTTGTTTATATTCCATCAGTGATGAGTCACTGTAGGGTGGGACCTCCATGCCCTAAGGTGTGGAATTGCTGACCTGATTTAGTTAAGCTTTTAACTTCTCAAGTTGACACAACCAATCAACCACTAGCCTGGGTAATTTATAAACTTTGAAAAACAATATTACTCATAGTCATGGGGGCTGGGAAATCCAAGATCAAGGTGCCAGTAGATTGAGTGTGCAGTGAAGGTTGGGTCTTCAAATCCAAGGTGACAAATTACCTGTGTCCTCCATGGAGACTAACACTGTGCCCTTACACCTGAGAGGAAGTAAGGTGTAAGGCAAAAGGAACAATCTTATACCTGTTTTATAAAATCATTCATGAAGGTTCCATTTTATAACTTATACCTCCTAGAGGCTTCACCTCTTAATATCATCATGGGGAGTTGTTTTCAGCACATGCATTCCCTGAAGCATCGCACAACACTCCTGTGTTGCTATATAACCCTCAGGGTGAGAACATTAAGAGGAGAGCCCTTTAGGGGGTGACCAAGACCTGAGGGAAGATCCCTAATGAAGGAGATTCTTGCCTTTATAAAAGGATCTAAAAGCCAAGCATGGTAGCACATGCCTACAGTCCTGGAACTTGGGAAGCAAGCTGAGGTAGGAGGAGCACTACAAATCCATGGCCAATCTGGGCTACCAAGTGAGTTCAAGAGCGACCTAAATTGGCCCTGGGTGTGGTGACACACGCTTAGCATCTCAGCACTAAGGAAGCAGAGGCAGGAGGATTGTCATTAGTTCAAAGCCAGCCTGAGCTACATAGTGAGACCATATTTCAAAAATAAACAACCACAACAAAATACAGAGAATACACTTGAGGAATCCTGTTTGCCCCTCCACCATTCAAGGACAAAGGCACTTCTAGGCTGTGGATTTTGTACTTCTCAACCTCTAGAACTGTGATCAGTAAACTTCAATTGTTTATAAATTACTCAGTTATGGTTATTTTTATGTAAATGCCTAAACACATGGGATAATGCTTCAACAAAATGTATCAATACAACAAATATCTCTATTACATAATAACTGATTCCAAAATTTAGTAACCTAAAATAAGCATTACCTACTACTATTTCTGGCAGTGCTGAGTACTGAATCCAGGACCTTGTGCATGCTAAGGACATCTTCCACCACCAAACTACAACCTCAGTCCTCCATTTCTGAGGATCAGGAATCTAGAAGTTTAGCAGAGTGGTTCTGCTTCAAAGAGTTCCATATGCCTTGTCCAACATGGCTGTCTCAGAAATTTTCAGGGTGAAGGGCAGTGGAGGATGAAGAAATAAAGCCAAGAGCCATAAAACAGAAAGCCAAGGTCAAGTGGAGCCTCCTCTCTTTCTGAATGGGAGAAAAGAACCTGTCAACCACAGCAGGGAGTTAATTTATACACTCAGCACATTGAAGTCATGTGGCCCCCCTCTTCCTAATACCCTGCTTGCATGATAGCCAGAGGACTTGGTGTTCTCTGGACTGGAATAGCTTGTTCACATGCTCTTTGTTCACTTGCCTCAGGTGCTTGTTGATCTCCCACTGGCCTTGGTCCAGTTCCACACATGTGGTGGATCTCCAGCTTCAACCACTCCCCACATGCATGATTTTATACAGTGGTCCTCCTCTGGGGCTGGCTCTGGCTCCCTCTGGAGAAGCTGTGCCAAGATGGCTCCTTCTTGTGGCAGTTGGCTGTGAGCCATAGTTCCCACTTGCTGTTCACTCAAGGCCTGAATTCCTCAGCACAATAACCTGTCCATGTGGGTGCTGCAGTTCTCACCGCATACAGCTTTCCTTGCCTGAGTGCATCTAAGGTGGAGTCTGAGGGAAGTCGCAAGCTTTCTGTGACCAAATTGCCCAGTAGGTAATACTTGCCCCCTGAGTTAAGGTATAAAAACAGTGTTCAGTGTTTTTATTTTTAAAAAATGTTTTTTTTAATTTTTATTTTTTTTCTTGTTTCAGAACTTTTGTTTGTTTATTTATTTATTTTTATGGCCAGCCCAGCCTGCCCTGAGGGCAGGGCTGGCGCAGCATGTGGTGCTGGGGATTGAACCCACGGTCCCTGAAGCCACCCAAGCTTTCCAAAGCAGGCACTTTAGACCACTGAGCCATCCTGCCAGACCTGTTCAGTGTTTTTAAATTAATATTTATTTTAATTTAAAAGGAAGTCCTGCATGGTGGTGCATGCCTGTAATCCCAGTGCTTGGGAGACTGAAAACAGGAGGATCACTATGAGTCCAATCTGTGTAGTGAGACCCTGTAGACCCTGTCCTAAATACAGAAAAAAAAAATGAATAAGAGGAAGGCATATGTGTCTGATTGTAGGCAGAATTATGCTACATAAATATTTCAATGTTTTCTGAAAATGTTGAGTATTATAAGAAAGCTATCTTCTTTGATTTTTATGTTCACTAGGATGTAGTATAAAGTAAGAAATGAATGAATGGGGATTGCCCTCAACTGTAAAGACTTCTATATGTCAGTGCTTATGTGCCACCTGCTATGTGCACAGCACTACTGGGACAGTTTTAAAGGTATTATGGACATTAAGGAATATTTAAAGTTGCCTACAAATCTTTTTTTTTCTTTTTTTTTCTTTTTTTTGTCTTTTTGAGACAGAGTCTCGCTATGCAGTTGAGGCTGGCCTTAAGCTCACTTTTGTAGCCCAGGCTGGTCTCGAACTCACACCAATCCTCCTGCCTCAGCCTCCCGAGTGCTGGGATTACAGGCGTGAGCCACCACACCCGGCTAGTTGCCTATAAATCTGAGCTTTGTAGTAATATAGATTTTGGTTTTCTCAGTTTATTTTATTTTTTATTTTTTAGAATTAAAATGATGAAAGTTTAATGAAGAGTGTGTGAAAAATGTAATTACCTCCATAGTTAACTGCTAGTTAATTTCTTTTTTTTTCAGTGTTTAAATTTAACAATGGTTATATTACATATTTTCATCATCACATCAGTTTAGATTAATACACATAGGTATATAAGATTGATCAAACAAACATTAACCTTTCTAAATCCACATTACTTTTTTTTTCTTTTCCCCCTTTTCTTTGAAAGTTGACATATTGCATATTGTCCTCACAATCATTTTCTCAGTTTATTAAAATAAGACTAAAAGCATATTGTCCAGCTATAGTACTAATAGACTAACTTTAATTTTACCTATCTGTAAATAATAAAAGGTCTTTATCTGTAAGCTTTACAGGTGCATTTAAAAATTATCTATGGCCGGGCATGGTGGCACATGCCTGTAATCCCAGCACTTGGGAGGCTGAGGCAGCAGGATTGGTGCAAGTTCGAGACTAGCCTGGGCTACAAAAATGAGCTCAAGATCAGCCTGGACTGCATAGCAAGACCCTGTCTCAAAAAAAAAAAACAAAAAAAACATGTCTTGGGCCAGCAAGATGGTTCAGTGGTCTAAAACACCTGCTTAGGAAAGCTTAGGCAACAACAGGGACTGCAGTTTGATCCCTGGCACCATATGCTGCGCCAGCCCCACCTCTAGGGCAGGCTGAGCCGGTCATAAAAAAATAAAATAAAAATTATCTGTTTCTATGTGAAATCGTAGTGGTTTGTAAGATGATACTTAACTCCTTAAAAACAATTCTTCCCAGGTGTGTAAAGCCACTTTCAAATCACAAGATAGTGCTTGCCTTTGTTTATTATAACAAGCGCATTTTAGTAAACTTCATGAAAAATATATATTACGTAAATAAAGAAAACAAGACTCTAATGATATTTATTTATTTTTGCTTTCTTAAGACAGTGTCTCACTACACAGTCCAGGCTGGCCTTGAATTGACCGTGTAGCCCAGGCTGGCCTCAAACTTGCATCGATCCTCTTGTTTCAGCCTCAGAGTGGTTGGATTATGTGTGTGCACCACCACACCAGGTGCAAAGGCTGTCTTTTTTTTTTTTTTTTTTGGTGGGACCAGGGTTCAAACTCACAACCTTGCACTTTCCAGGCAGGCACTTGTGTCACAGAGCTGTCTCCCTGGCCCCTCAAAACTGTCATTTCAAATTTCAATCTTTTTAATATTTTATGTGTTTGGTACAGGGTCTTACTGTGCAGCTTGAACTCCTAGTGATCCTCTTGTTTTCAGCCTCTCCAGCACTGGGATTACAGGTGTGTACCACCATATCTGGTCTCCCAGGGATGGGGCAAGTGCCATCTGTGGTGCAGAAAATGGAACCCCTGTCCCTGAACTTGCCTAAGCAGGTACCTTGTGTACTGAACTATCTTGCTGGCCCTTAAATTTCTGTCTGTCTGTCTGTCTGTCTGCCTGCCTGCCTGCCTGCCTGCCTGCCTGTCTATCTCTTTATTTATTTATTTTGGTGGTACCAGGGATCAAACTCAGGATCTTGTGCTTGCCTGGCAAGCACTTATGCCACTGAACTATTTTCCTGGCCCTTAAATTTTAATCTTAATTAGGTTTCTCAGCTTCAGTTTAATTGATTTTTTGGACCAGACAATTTTTTGGCAGTAGTGGCTTTCCATTCATTATGAAACGTTCTGCTATAGTCTTGACACCTGGCTCCACATGAGATACCAGTGATATTTTCCACCCCATCTTATTTTCCCATCCTATTCTCTGAGTGACAACCAAGGTGCCCTCCAAACACTGCCAAATATCCCCTGGAGGCAACTGCCTTCTGGTTGTATGGAAATAATAATAAACTTAGAATCAAGAAGTGAGTTTGAATTGGGCCTGGTGGCACACACCTATAATCCCAGTACTGGGGAGACTGAGGCAGGAGGATCATTGTGAGTTTGAGGTCAGCCAGGGCTATAAAGTGAGATTAAGCCCAGCCCAAATTGCATAGTGAGATCCTGTCTCAAAAAGACCAAAAGCGAAACAAAACAAAAAGGTGGCTAAGGATGCAAAGGCCCTGGGTTTCTTCCCCAGTAAAGATCCCAGTTCTGACAGTAAAACCCAGGGCCTTTAAAACAAAACAAAACAAACAAACAAACAAACAAAAAAAAAAAAAGCACAACCTTAAGTTCCATTCCCAACACCCCAATACTGTATAGAAAAAAAGAGAAACATAATCCTCATCATCAGATAATAAGAGGAGGAGCAGGTGGCACCTTGAAGAGCAGATTAGTGCTCTGTCTTTATGAATGGATTAATTAACTCATGCCAAGGGTTAAAGAGTTATCTTGAAAGCAGGTCTGTTATAAAAGCCAGCCTGGCCAGGTCTTTCCCGTGCTTCCTGTTTCCTGCGGCCTTGGAACTCTGTCAACAGGAGGCCCATCACCAGCTTGGCCCAGAACTATGAACCAAAATAAACCTGCTTATAATTCACCCGTCTGTTCCCATCACCACCCTCACAGGGGCTCTGTGCTCCTCATCCTGAGCCTTTCCTTCACCCTAAGTCCATACCAGCTGGATCCTTGTCCTTTGCATTTAGGTTCCCCTTCCCTTGGAGCCCCAGTCAGTTAATACTCTTGCCTTAGCTCTCCAGCTGCCAAAATGGTCTTGTCATCTCCCCCATTTGCTTACTTCCTCTGTTATTTTAGTGGGATTTGGGAAGAATGCAAATGCAAAATGTGCACATTCAGTTCAGACTTACAGGAAGTCCCGCTGCTTCCCCTTCCTTCCTGACCTTTGTGTGTGTGTGTGTGTGTGTGTGTGGTGTCTGTCAGAGAGAGAGAGAGAGGGGCTATGGATTGAAACTAGGTCTTCTATACTAAGATGCATACGCAGCATCCCACCCTTTTTAAAATTTTGAGGTGGAGGTCTCATCAAGTCACTCAGTTGCTCTTGCCAGACTTGAATTTGCAGAATGCTGAGATTGTAGGCAGGTGCCACCATGCTCAGTCCCCTGAGCCCTATATTCAGTCTTCTTTGTGCCTCTGTCATTTATATTTGCAATGTTCCTCCATGCTCCCACTTTTTTTTTTTTTTTAAACAGGGAACAAACTCAGGACCTTGCACTTGCCAGGCAGGTGTTCATGCCACTGAGCTATCTCCTCAGTGCCATTCCTTTACTCTAATTAGAATTTTTGGCTTCTTGGCTTCTTGCAGAACAGGGCACTGGGCATGCTGGTGCTTGCTTATAATCATAGCATGCAGGAGCCTGAGGCAGGAGGATCACTGTGAATTCTAATCCAGCTTGGACTACATAGTGAATTCAAGGTCAGCTTTGGCTACATAGGAAGACCCTGCATCAAAAAACCAAACCAAACAAAAATACTTGCTCTTCCCCATCCTCCCTCCTGAGCAATACTACATCCCATTTCCATGTTCCATGACCTTTTGTGCATCCATTACAGCACAATTTTTATGGGGGGGCAAGATAGATCACTGGACTAAAACACCTGCTTGGGCAAGCTTAGGCAAGCGCAGGGACCATGGTTCCATTGGCAGCTCCATATGCCAGGCTGGGGTCCCAGAGTTCAGGCATAGAGGTGAATGCCTATGTTCCCAGCACTAGGAAGGCTGAAAACAGGAGAATCACTGAGTCAGAGCTATGTAATGAGTCCCTGTAACAAGCAAATACATTTAAAAAGATTAATAATAGAACATAGCTTTTAAAGTAGAGGTCATGAAATCAGAAGTTCATGAAATCCAGTAAGTGGCCCTTAAGCAACATAATTTTACACATATGTGAAGTTTACACATATGTGAAGGGTCATTGTAAACTGTATTTCTTACCATGAGTCGTGTGGAAAATGTTTGAGACCTCTGAACTGGGCACATCTCTGTTTGAGCTAGACATTCATGTGTCTTTACTACCAAACACTGAACAACTTGGGGGTAGGGACGTCAGTTATCTGCCTTCACTAGCAAGGTCGGAGGACATGATCTAACAAGATTCAGTTCACATTTAGTGGAGTGAATTAAATCTTTTTTTTAAAAAAAATGTAATCAGTACAGGTATCACTATACTCCCCCAATTTGTAGTGATCCTTCTGTTTTCAGCTTCCCCAGTGCTGGGATTACAGGTGTGCTCCACCATGCGTGGTCTCAGTGGCTGGCTCAGTGTGCCTGGGGGAGGGGCTGGCATAGCATGTGGTGCTGGAGATTGAACCCCAGTCTGTGCTCTTGCCTAAACATGTGCTTGGTCCGCTGAGCTATCTTGTCAGCCCTGAATTAAATGTTCTGTATATGAAATTACTTAGGAATCTATAAACTTATGAGATTGAACTACAATGTTTGCTTAAGCTAGGAGTCGAATATTACTTCCCAGGAAAGCTGAGGACAAATGGCTGGGCATTGTCATGAATGCTGTACATCACACACTGGGGAGACCAAAGAAAACCTCAGCAGAGGTAGAGATTGCTGCCGTACTCATCTCTTGGGATCGGAAGCCAGCTCCACTCAAAGACTTCCCCTATCCTGGTTATCTCTCTTAGATATATGAGTACCTGATCCTAACAGGTCTTTGAGTATTGACAACCCATGAAGCAATTTTGCAATTTTCCACAATCACAGTGGGGGAAAGGTCACTGAAGATTCCTCTTTTTAACAGTGCATGCCTTTAATCCCAGCTACTTGGAAGGCAGCGGCAGAAGAACTGCAAATTCAAAGTCAGCTTGGGTAATTAAGGGGAACCTATCTTTAAAAAACTTATTTTGAAAGGGCTGAGGAATTCCAGCCCAGCAATTCCTAGTATAGCCAGTAATGATGGTATGATGATGGAGAAGAAAGAGAAGAAAAATTCTCTTTTCAGTTGTTAAGGAGATTGATCATTGTTCTAGTCAGGGTTTTACTAGAGGAACAGGTATAACACAAGATGTGCCAGTCCCAGAGTCAGATGGGAAGTGTGCTGCGAGCGTCTGTACACTATCAACCAAAGGATTCAATCCCAAGGCTTTTATACTCACTGTAGTGTTCCATCCCTACTGTTCCCTACTGGTCTTTACTGGTTTCTAGTGGTCTCTAACGGTCAGCCATTGTGTCTGCAACAGAAAACAGAAGAATCTGCTATAGAAAGCTGAAGGGTCCAATATGAAGGATGATGATCTGTGCATCAATCTTCAAATACAGAGGAGATACATATAATTGCACCAAACATTGTTATAACTGTACTATCCTACCTATAAATAGAAATGCACTCGTACCTTCAACATTGACATAGGTTAATCCTTAAGAACTGGTACTAAATCTATCCACATTATATTATAATGCAACTATATACAGGGGTGAAATAGTACAATTATAATCCCTTTTCTGTAGCTGATCATGGGGTAGTAGCTGATATTTGGAACTACCTTCTCCTACCCATTCTGTATTCCCTTGGCCCTCAGCAAGTACTTCAGCAGGTCTTGGTTCTTTCCTTGGTGGAGTGACCCATACCTTCATTCATGAATGCTCTGAACCATTTGTCATTGTGCCTGTATTAGCTTGTTGTAGCTTCCCATTCACCTTAGTAATGGGGCATGGCAATACTAAGAGGTGCCCCAAGGGATCTCCTGCACTCCATGTATATTCTTCCTTTCCTTCATTGTGGAGTAGTAATCCAATTTCCCCTTGATAGTCTGGGTCAATCACCCCTGACAACACTGTGATTCCTTTTTTTTTTTTGTCTTTTTGAGACAGGGTCTTGCTATGCAGTTCAGGCTGGCCTTGAGCTCACTTTTGTAGCCCAGGCTGGTCTCAAACTTGCACCAATCCTCCTGTCTCAGCCTCCCGAGTGCTGGGATTACAGGCATGAGCCACCACGCCCGGCTTGTGATTCCTTTTTAATCTTGTTTCCATGAAGGCATGAGGAATCCAAAGTGACCAGGGGGAAATCTTAGCTTCCAGTTCAATGGTATCATTGCTGTGCTTCCTGGTACAAGCCTTCCTCCCTCTGGGCCTAGGACTTCTAGTCCAGCAGGGCATAATGTTGTGGGAACAGGAAGCAAAAATTTTGCTAGTGGATCACTAGGAGTAATGGTGAGTGGTCCCATTCCTACTACTACCCCTTGACTCCTGGGCCCATGAATCTTGGTTATGGGAAACACAGTACTATACAGAAGGCACTGATCCAAAGCATGTAAAGCCTGCTGAAGTACCTTACCCCAGCCCTGCAAACTATTGCCACCTAGCTGGTGTTGTGACTGCATCTTCAAAAGGCCATTCCATTGTTCTATCAATCCAGCTGCTTCTGGATGATGAGGTAGCTGGTAAGACCAGTGATTTCCATGAGCATGAGCCCACTGCTGCACCTCTTTGGCTGTAAAATATATTCCTTGGTGAGAAGCAATACCGTGTGGAATACCATGGTTGTGAATAAGGCATTCTGTAAGTCCATGGAAGTGATCCAATGTAATCAACCTGCCACCAGGTCACAAGCTGATCACCTCAGGGAATCACACCATATCCGTGACTCAGTGTTGGCCTCTGTAGCTGGTATATTGGGCATTCAGCAGTGGCTATAGCCAGATCAGCCTTGGTGACTGGAAGTTCATGTTTCTGAGCCCATACATAACCCCCATCCCTGCCACCATGGCCACTCTGTTCATGGGCCCAAAGCAATAACAGGAGTGGCCGAGGCCAGAGGTTGGCCACTATCCACAGAACGAGTCATCTTATTGACTTGATTATTAAAGTTGTCTTCTGCTGATGTCATCTTTCGGTGAGCATTCAGATGAGAAATAAATATATTTACATCTTTTGCCCATATGGAGAGGTCTATCCATGTACCTCTTCCCCAGTGTCACCAATTTTCCAATCATACTCTTTCCAAATTGCTGACCATCCAACCAGACCATTGGCCACAACCCATGAGTCAGTATATAGTCGCACATCTGGTCATTTCTTTCTCCAAGCAAAACATACTGCCAGGTGCACTGCCCGAAGCTCTACCCACTGTGATGCTTTCTCTTCACCACTGTCCTTTAGTGAGGTCCCAGAAAGGGACTGTAATGTTGCAGCTGTCCACTTGCTGGTGGTGCCAGCATAACATGCTGTGCTAACAAATCCAAGCCACGTCCTGTTCACTAAGTCCAATCAGCATAACATCATCAATGTAATGGACCAGTGTAATACCTTAAGGAAGAGAAAAATGATCAAGGTCCCTATGAACTAAGTTGTGACACAGGGCCACAGAGTTAATATACCCCTGTGGTTAGATGGTGAAGGTATATTGTTGACCTTGCCAAGTGAAAGCAAATTGCTTCTGATGGTCCTATGGATAGATATGGAGAAAAAGTCATTTGTCAAATCAACAGCTGCATACCAACTACCAGGAGATACGTTGATTAGCTCAAGCAAGGAAACCACATCTGGTATGGCAGCTGCAATTGGAGTCACCACGTGGCACAGTTTACAGTAATCTACCATCATTCTCCAAGACCCATCTGTCTTTTGCACAGGCCAAATGGGAGAATCAAATGGAGATATGGTGGGGACTACCACCCCTCCATCCTTTAGGTCCTTGATAGTGGCACTAATCTCTGAAATCCCTCCAGGAATGCAATACTGCTTTTGGTTCACTATTTTACCATGCAAGGGAAACTCCAATGGCTTCCATTTAGCCTTCCCAACCATAGTAGCCCTAACATGACAGGTTAGGGCAACAATGTGAGGATTCTGCCAAGTACTGAGTATGTCTATCCTAATTATACATTGTGGAACAGGGGAAATGACTAAAGATGGAGTCGAGGACTTATTGGACCCACTGTGAATTGGATCTTTGCTAAAACTCCATTGATCATCTGCCCTCCATAGGCTCCTACTCTTACTGGAGGGCCACTGTGGTGTTTTGGATCGCCCAGAATCAGTGTTAGTTCAGAACCAGTGTCCAGTGGTCCCCAAAATATCTGATCGTTTCCCTTTCCCCAATGTACAGTCACTTGGGCAAAGGCCTTAGGTCCCTCTGGGGAAGGATAGGAGAAAGATTGACTGTACAAGTTCTGGGGACATTAGGATCCTTCCCCAAGGAGACCTGTCCTCCCCATCATTCAAGGGGTTCTGGGTCTGTAAACTGGCTCATGTCTGGGAGCTGGTTGAGGGGCTGGGATTGCTTATTACCATGGTTTGAAGTAGATCTCTGTTCTTTTGCCTCTAAATTCTTTCATTTATATAAATCTAGCAAAAATTTTGTAGGTTTCTTATCTATTTCATTTTTGGGAACACCATGGCTAATTAGCCAACACCATAGGTTTATGTGTGTCATATTATTCTGGTCATTGTTCTGCTTCTGCTCTGTGGCAATTAAGTGCTGCCACTTTACCTCTGCCACTTCAGGATCCAATCAAGCCCATGGCCCTTAAATTTCCTAATTGAGTAACTGCTGTCCCCACCGTAAGCTCTGGCATACAGAGAAGAGCAATGACAGGGCTCTTCAGGAATGCTGGTACTCCCCTCACAAATCTGTTTCTCAAGGTGTTAGTGAAGGGCGTATTTTCAGTATCTTCCAAATGTGGAGGATTAGGTTTAACACAACAGATCCACTCCAGCATTCCCATTTCTCTAAGCCTCTAGATCCCTTCATCTATAGTAAACCATGGAATATCAGGCATCCCTAACTCATTCACTGTGGGTCATCTTTTGAGCCACACTTCTGCCAGCCAGCCAAATAGACTATTAACACCTTTCTTTACTCCGCAAGCCATAACATTAAATTCAGAGTTCCTACTTAGTGGGCCCATAGCAACAACCCAGCCGGATCCAGGCGTATGTTTTTTCACCATTATCCCACACTGGTAAAGTTCATTCCCATGTTTGCTCATTAGACCTCTGCTTATGAGTTAGAAAACTCAAGGAGGTCTTTGGGAGAATAACAGATCTCCCCATGAATCACCTTATGTACTTCGCCTTTGGTATCAGGAGAGTGGGGGGTTTGCTGTGGCTAAACCTGACCATGTGGATTACAAGCTTTTGGGAATGGCTTATGGGAAGAAATAGGAAAGATTTGGAGATGTCACCTATGAGCAAAGCGCTGGAACAGTTTTGGCATTTCTGTAGGGGAGATTCTGGTCAGAGCTCAGACCAGAAGATCGATAGATAAACCAACCTGTAAAGACCAGGCTGGGGAGGTTTCTGCTGGAAAGAAGGACTGCATTGGCTGTTGAACTCCAGATCATCTGTGTTTTGACTTGGCCCAAACTTTGGCAGACTTTTGCCCATGTCCAGAGACTTTGCTTGAGACTGAAATTAAACATGGAGGACTAATTAATCTTTCAAAGGAAATTTCAAAGCAGTCAAATATTGGGATAGTGGCATGGTTATTGCTGGGGGCTCTTAGTCAATATACGTTGAGAATGAGGAGCAAAGAGCCCAGCAGAATGATTTAAAATGTTGTGAGTTTGGCCAGAAAGAAAGCACCAGGAAAGGGGCTGAGAAGATAGCTCCATGGCACACATGCTTGCCAGATTGTGAGTTCGAACGCCGGTCACACACACACACACACACACACACACACACAAAAGCTTGTACCATGTAACTTTAGAGCTGGGCGTGGTGGTGCACACCTGTAATTCTACAGCACTTGGGAGGCTGGGGCAGGAGGATTGGTGTGAGTTCAAGACCAGCCTGGGCTACAAAAGTGAGCTCAAGGCCAGCCTGAACTGCATAGTGAGACCCTGTCTCAAAAAGACAAAAAAGGGCGCGGCAGGATGGCTCAGTGGTCTAAAGCGCCTGCTTAGGAAAGCTTAGGCAGCTGCAGGGACCGCAGTTAGATCCCCGGCACCACATGCTGCGCCATCCCTGCCCTCAGGGCAGGCTGAGCCGGCCATAAAAATAAACAAACAAACAAAAGTTCTGAAACAAGAAATAAAATAACAAATAAAAAAAGAAAGAAAGAAAGCACCAGGAAGGCTGTGGACTGCCAAGATGGAGCCAAGATCTCCATTGGCCAGGAGGAACAGGAGAATAGAAAAGATGTCCTGAGAGCATCACAGGGGACGGCAGGTTCTTGCTCTTTGCAGCCTCAGAAGCACAAAGGTGAGGGACTTTGCTTTGAGGAGAGAGCCACAGAGTCCTATGTCCCAGAATGGAGGCAGTGGCCACACCAGGTTCCACAATGGAGGCAGCAGCCACACCAGACCACAGAATGTTGCCAGCATAGAGAATTTGCTTCTTGGAATCAGGGTCAGAATGTTCAGAAATCCAGGCATTTGACCCCTACAGCTAAGAGATTAGAAAGCCTGGCTATTGCTCCAACTGGCAGCAGACCTTGGCATCATCCATGTGATGTTGATTTTAGGTGCATGCAGAATGTAGGAATTCTGAGGTTAAGAAGGCTTCCACTTAGATTTCAGAAGAAGGCCTGGGAGGCACAGTGTGCCCCAGGGAGAGCAATGTGTGAAGCTGGGGTGAGAAGCCTACTCTGTGGAAACCGCAGAAGTTTGGAAAAGCCAGGAATGTGGATCATCTAAGGAAAACTGCAAATAGGGAGGATAGCTGGCCTAAGAGAGAAGCTATGGGAGCTACTACCAAGAGTGCCATCGGGGTGGAGCCACATAGAGCTCACAATTTGCCACAGATTGCTTTGGATGTTCCACATGAAACTATATAACTTAATGTTTGCCCTGCTGGATTTTGAACTTGTTTTGGCCCCAGTGGTTTGCATCCTCCTGTGTGTACCTTTTGGAATGGCAATGTTTGTCTTGTGCCTTTGAATGTTGGATGTATTCAATTTTCCATTTGTATAGGGGCTCACAGTTGAGAGTTTGCCTTGGATCTTGGAGGAAACTTGAGACTTGGATTTTTCAGCAGTGCTGAAACTGTTGGGACTTTGGCAACTCTTAGAGATGGACTAAAATGCCTTCTGAAAAAAGGGATGTACATGAGACTTTGGGGGCCCAGGGGTGGAATGTTATGGCTTTTATCTAGTTGTCCTCCCAAGCCTCATGTAAATCATGGGGCTGTCAAGAGCAACGCTTGAAGGGCATGGCCAAAGGACCAGGCTGGGGCTTGAGGGACGTGGTCCAAAGAGGCATGAACTGTTAAAATTGACAGCACGCTGTCAGAGGCTTCCCCTCCCCTGCTCAGGCTGCAGTTTCTGGAAGGCATGGAGCAAATCACTCTGGACACAGTAGTGCCCCAGCCTCTCCTCCAGACCCTATAAAGCAGGGGCAGTGTCTTGAAACCTCCAGTAATTGTGAGCTAAGTAAACCTTTCCTCCCCTAAGCTTGCATGTCACATATTTGTCTCAGCAATGAGAGGAAAGTAACTAAGACAATCGTACAGTAGGTTTTCATTGGATGGGGGGACACAGGGTCTGGATACATAGTCCAGGTTGGTCTTGAACTTTGATCTTCTTGCCTCAGCCCCATGAGTGTTGAGACTATGGGCAAGCAATATCACAGCTGGATGTGGAGCAAACTTTTAAGAAGTAATTTTGTATAACAGAAAAAACATAAAGCAACACAAAAATCTGGGTCCAGATCCTGTCTCCACCAGTAAGTAACTTAGTCTCTAGCAACCTGTTTGCTCAGATTCAAAGCCCACACAGCATTTCTGGCTAACTTCCCTTTGGCCTTGTCTGCTTTAAGCTTACTGAGGCTAAGGTTAGGCATGTTTGGCTATGAGCACTTGGTGCATATATGAAGGAGCCAAAGTCAGCCCTTTCGCAGAGAGGCTGTAGCTGAGTTACTTAGAGCTGGTGCGCAGAGTTGCTTAGCAAGTCTTTGTGTGCTATGTCTTTGGTAAAAGGAACTTACTCACTGCTCAGCTGTGAACTGATACCTGCTGAAATAGCTATGTGAGCTGCAAAATGTTGTTGGATGTTTCTTAGGGTCCTCCATTCCCTTATTCAGGAAGCAAGGAGCCTACATCCAAACTGTGTACAGGGAGTGGTGACTTTGGTTGATACATTATTCTTAAATCTCAGAAAGACAGCATCAGTCAGTAGGGAGCCCCTGGGCTGCTAATCATCACAAATGGCTGTGTAGGAAGTACTGTACTTGAAAAGGAGCACTGGGAGAGATGTATTCTCTCTTGGGGTTGCTGAATCTCTAAGGTAAGACTGGTATGGTGGTTAGAGCATTCTATGAAGGGCTAGGTGTGAAACTCTGGTAGAGCATTTATTTATCATGAGCAATCTGTTCGAGGCCTGAAGTTCAGCCTCCATTACCACAAAGATATCAACAACAGCAACAATGATAACAGCACGCACACATGCGCATGCGCGCGCACGTGTGCGCGCACCCCCCCCCCCATTCTGGCAGATGCTGAAGATACAGCTCTGAAGGTTTAATCTTTCATGTTTTCTGTACCTTTGGTTGACTAGGCATTTGTCCAGGGAGGGGGGAAAAGAGATTGTGTTCATCTTTGTTTTGTCTATGCTACTCAAGGTCCTCCAGGGGGAAGCCTACAATTCTAGAAAGAATAAATATACTGACAAGTACAAATAGTAAAGTGAAGAAATGTAGTGCTTAAAAACAACTGATTATTGTTCAACTTGAAAACAATTATTGAAAATCATATTGTTATTTATTAAAAACAAAATAAGGGGTTGGAGGTGGAACTTAGTGGTAAAGCATATATTTAGCATATGCAAGGCTCTGAGTTTAATACCCGGCACCAAGAGAAATAGAAAATAAATAAAAACATCTAGAGAGTGTAAACAGCAATTTAAAGTAAAAACCAGTGGATTGGGGATGTACAGCAATGATAAGAGCCATTTCCCAGCACAACGGCATATCAATTTCTGCAGGTTGACATTATAGAGCTATCAGTTCTGTGCCTTTAGCAGTAATGAGCTAGTAATCAAATATTCTGTGACAGTTACGATTTTCATAAGTATCAGACACAGGCCAAGTAAGTTTATTTTAAAAACTCTAATACTAGAGCTGAGGGTATAGCTCAATAGCACAAGAGCCTGCCTAGAAAGCTGCTGAGTTCTATTCTAGGTATGCCTCCAAAATGAACAACAACAACAACAACAAATAGATAAACTATATATATAAAAACTCGAATATTGCATTTTTTAAAAAAAAGAAGGGGGCTGGGTGTCACTCAGCAGTCGCACAAGGCCCTGGATTCACTTCTCAGTACTGCAAAACACAGAACAAGCAATCGCTCCCACCAACAGAGTAAAGTGTAGTATCACCATATCAGGAGTCTGCGCATCTGTACCAGGAAGGTCTCCCAGGCCAACTGTGAAGCTCAGTGATCATTCTGCTGCTGGTACCACGGTGCAGTCTACAGACAGAAAGTCAGCAAGAGCTCCAACTGGACTAGCAAATGTCTATTTCTATTTTATTTTACTTTTTGGTGTTTTGATTCGTGTTTGTTTTTGTGTTGTTAGTAATTCAACCCAGGGTCCTGCTCATGCTAGGTGAACACTGCACTGAACTACCTTCCCAATCCCTCAAATGGTCATTTTTATTAAGACTGAACTGCCATAAGCTGAGGAGATAGCTCAGCGGCCTAAGCACCTGCCTGAAACAAACAGGATGTGGGTTCGATCCCCAGTACTGTGTGTTGTGCCTGTGCCCTGGAATCCAGAGCTGACATGCCAGCCCTAAAACTGGGCAGAGTGGTGCATGCCTGTAATCTCAGACCTGGGGAGGCTGAAACAGAAGGATCACTAGGAGTCCGAACTGTGTAGCAAGACTTGGTGTCGAATAAATAAATAAATAAATAAATAAATAAATAAATAAATAAATAGCTAAAAATTTAAAAAACAAACATGAATGCAAAACAAACAAAAAACCTGCCAGAAAGCTAAAAGGAAGTAGGAAGTTTTGTACTGCAGAACATGAAACCTTGCTAGCGATGACATTTGCTCTGGCATTACAAGCATACAGGTATGATAATCAGTATCAGCGGCCCTGAATATTTTCTGTATATATATTTTTTTTCTTTTCACGGACCCAGGGATCAAACTCAAGACTTTCACTTGCATTTGCCAGGCAGACACTTGTGCCCCTGAGCTATCTCCCCAGCCCCCTACTGGGAAGTTGTTTGGGTCTCTCTTTCTGGTTTCACTCATAGTCACAAAATAGCTAAGTGCTGAATGTTACAGGTAATTTCCAGAACAGAAATAAATTTCCATCCAAATAGATATTATGTACATATAAGTATTTTATTAAAGTCAGTCACTGATGAGAGAACCAGTAAAGCATATGAAAAGACCTTTGAGAGTTTTCATGAAAGAAATATATACCAAAAAAAGAAAATAATTAGTAATTTAATGTATCTTGGCATTAATGTACCTCCAGAGCCATATAAGAACATTGTATGGGTTTCTGCAGGTTGACAGTGTAGAATTCTAAACTCTGAGCTTTTATCAATGATGGATTGTTAGTCAAATATTCTATGATGACAGTAATGATTTTCAAGAGTATCAGAAAATAGTTACAAGGGGCTGAGGGATAGCTCAGTAGAAAAAGTGCTTGCCTGACAACTGCAAGGACCTGAGTTCAATCCCCAGTTCTAAAAAGAAAAGAAAAAAAAAGAAAAAAGAAAAAAGAAAATAGTTACATAGATTTATTTTCTTAAAAACCTCTCATACTATGTTTCTTTTTTTTTTTTTAAAGGCTGGGTTGT
>PVJA010012280.1:29685-52537 GCA_004027025.1 Myocastor coypus
CTCTCTCTCTCTCTCTCTCTCTCTCTCTCTCTCTCTCTCTCTCTCTCTCTCCCTCCTTCCCTCCCTCCCTCCCCAAACAGGGACAGAACTAGGGCCCTTACCTTTCCAGGCAAGTGTTTATTCCACTGAGCTACCTGCCCAACCCCTGAAACATTATCTCAAAAGAAAAAAAGCTGAGTTTAGTGGTGCATGCCTGCAATTCCACTCAGGGGGCTGAGGCAGGAAGATTGTCCTGAGTGAGTTTGCAGCCAAGCTGGGCTACACACTGAATTTAAGGCCAGCCTAAACTACATAGTGAGATCCTATCCCAAAAAAAGTGGCAGAGGGAGGGGGCCCTATCCCTACTATTAAAAAAAAGAGCAATTAGCATTTTGCTTTTTTTGTTTGTTTGTTTGTTTGTTTTTACAATTTTGGGATAATTTTTTCTTCCATACACAGATTGTACATGTCTTACCTAAAAGGATGAGGACAATTGAATTGACTCAAGGCAGTTGAGTTTTATTTTCAAACTGCAGGTCACAGCTAAATAATGGAATGGCAGAATGTAAGTGAATAGTGTTTGACAACTAGAAATTTTTAAAAAATTAAAGCGAATCAAGTAGGATGTGAGACTACCTCAAACATAAGATCAGGTATCAAGGTTGTTCCTCTTCGTGTGTGTGTGTGTGTGTGCGTGTGTGTGTGTGTGTGTGTGTGTGTGTGTGTGTGTGTGTGGCGCGCGCGCGTGCATGCATGTGTGTTACTGGAATTTTAGAACCAAATCTCTGGCCTGGGGGTCCTTACAGACAAGACTCAGCTAACCACTCTCCCTAAAATGCCAGTGATACTCAAACAGGAAAAGAGCTCAATCAACATGGTCATGTTGGGAAGCACAGAGAAAGATCTGTCTTTGAGGGGCAGACAGAAGCTTTGGTGCTTTAGAGGGGAAACAACATAAGGGCTGGAGCTAGCTGGGGATTGCATAGCTGGCAGCATAGGTGTTGCTAGTCTAGCTGTGACCTGCTTCATTTATGCCTCAGGACTGACTGGCTCTGGGAAAGCCATCTTCACTCATGGGCACAATTCTAGAACCATCGTGAGGAACAGCTTCTGTTTAAGGGAAACCTTTGTTCATGCCATAGGATACTAGATCCTTCTTGGGAACAGTTGGTTCCTAGATGGGGTATTACTCCTGTTTGGTTTGCCACTGCTTGGAGTACTTTCATCTCCTTCTTATAAAAATGTTGGGGCTGAGGAGATAGCTCCATGGCACAAGGGCCTGCCTGGCAAGTGCAAGGTTGTGAGTTTGAACCCTGGTCCCATTAAAAAAAAAAAAAAAAAAAAAAAGATTTTTGTCGACCGGATCTGCAATTCCTATGACCGAGAAAGACTGCAGAAGGGAATACCCAGAAGAAACCAGTTAAAGGGAAAAATAGAATCAAGAGAAACAGTGGAGTTAGTGTGGTGACTGGGCCTTTCTTCATGATGCATATAAAAGGCAGTTCCTGGGTCCTGGGGACCAGGGAGATAGCTCAGTGGCATAAGCACCTGTCTGGAAAGTGCAAGGTCCTGAGTTTGATCCCTGGTACACATTAAAAAAAATTCCTAACCTGGTAATGATAAAAAGTTGAAAAAAAAACTGACTTAGAACACTGAAGACTCATCCTGGGACTGTGAAGAGATTCATGCAAAACTCACTTATTTGGACTATGATGATTAAAACCAAGGTTTTGCCCTTAAGAAGAGAGTAGGGAACTTGTTGTAGGACTGTGTGTCATGCAATAAGAGACTGACAAAGTGGCACTGGGTTCTGTCGTGCTCATTCTCAAAACCCAGGAATTGGGATAAATGCCTTATCTTGGCTGCTTTTGACTTCATCTATTTATTTACTCTATTTTTGAGACATGCAGTTCAGACTGGCCTTGAACTCACTTTGTAGCCCAGGCTGGCTTTGAACTCTCAGGGATTCTCCTGCCTCAGCCTCCTGAGTGCTGGGATTATAGGCATATGCCACCATGCCTGGCATGTTTCATGATCTTAAATGGTCTAATTCCTGCCTCATTATGCCAAATTAAAATGGTCTAAAGAGCATGAGAGTTATTTGCCATTTACTTTTGTGACATTAGTTGTCACTCAACTATCTGTTCTCCTTTACTGACATAATAGAAATTTTATCTAAGTAAATGGCAACCCAGATAAAGACTACATTTCCAAACTTCCCTGAAACCAGGTAAGATCATGTGACTAGGTGCTGGTCACTGCCTTGTGTGTACAGAAGTGATGCCTGTGGATTCAGTCTTACGTCCTTAAACGACAGAAGTATGTCTTCTTTCTGCCTCTCCATTATGCTGTCTGAAAAGACTCATCTAGGACCATTCAGATGAAGTAACACCTTCAGGATGATAAGACCAATAAAACAGGAGGTATCTGAGTCCCTTGCTGTTATGCCAGGCTTAGATTATTACACAAGCAAGACATGAAACTTATTTTTATTTATGCTACCATTATTTTGAGTCTCTTTTATAGCACTTTAACCCCTATCCTATCCAGTGTCCTCTTCTCCCTATTATTAGATGAAAATAATGGAAGTTTGAGGACTAATACAGACATTTGGCAGATCCGATATTTTGTTTCGAGATAGGATTTCACTATATAGTTCAGGTTGGCCTTGAACTCATTATGTAGCTCAAGCTGGCCTCAAACACCCAGTGATCCTCCAGCCTCAGTCTCCTGAGTGTTGTTATCACCACTGTGCACCACCTTATCTAGCTTAGCATACGATTTTAAGATATATGGACCTTAAACCATATTCCTACACAAGTGAGTTTTCATGTCTAGGCTCTGAAAACCACACTCTGAGCATTAGATAGATGGCCAGAGAGAGGAAAAGAAAATATATATATATATATATATATATATATATATATATATATATATATATAGTTTTGGTTTTTGAGATATGGTCTCTATGCAGTATAGACTGCCCAGGCTGCCTTCAAATCTTGAGGCCAATCCTCCTGTCTCAGCCTCCTGAGTGCTGGGATTACAGACACACACCACTATGCCTGGAAAAAAATAATTCTTGTCTGTGACATGTACTGCTTATTTATATGAAGCTAGGCAGAGTTGTACATGCCACACGCCTTTATGCCAAAGCTGAATTCCCATGGCACAGGCTCTTAAGTGTTTCTGGATCCAGACTCTCCAGTGTGTCATTAGGCTGACATCAGTCAGGTTGTGCCCAGAGATTTTTCCAAATATATTGTACAATATATTGGTACTGATGGGGGATGACTGGTAACTATCTCAAAACAGACTAAAGTGAAACTAATGGAGTAAGGGCAGTTAGCTATAGCTGCCCTAGAGGTTATAAATTTGAGATGTGACTCAGTTAATGAAGTGGTTTAAATACATAAGTGCCAGCTATAACATTGACCTCAGCCTCCTGAGTGCTGGGATTACAGGAGTGCATCACCACACCTGGCTGGGACCAACCTCATCCTATGGCGCTAGCTCATTGTGCCACATTAGCCAAGTATTACAAGTAACAGTCTCTTTTACTGTCCCTTGGTCAGTATGACAGTATGATAGGGCAGATGGCCATTCCATAGTTTGTATGTTACATGCTCAACTATGTTCTGAATGCTGTCTTGACTTTGGTTTTAAATTCTCAGGGAAAAATTGGCCGAATATAGCAAGTGCTCGTAGTGCCTTTTTCCACTTCTGTTGGACCATCTCTGACTTCAGCTGTTGCTTCTGGGGACAGTTCTTTTGAGCCCCAGTGGCTTCTCACCTCAAAGCCCAGCCTGTGTTTTGTTTGGGTTTTTGTTTTACCTTGTAGTGTGCTGTTTATTTATTGAAGATTGCAAGGTGGCAGCAGGAACAGGCAGAAGGGCAAAGTGGGCACAAAGGGATCTTTGTAACTCAGGCATCCAGTATTTATAGGGTTGGACATCCATTGGTTTCTCCCATTGTCTCTCTTTTCTGATGTCAGCAATCTGTATGGCCTTCTAAGTTTAAACTTAGTCATTAGGGTGCTCTTGTGCTTATGACTGGAGAAGGGAGGTGGCCCCCACAACTTCCCCCTTTCTTTGGACTATGAAAGTATGCAAAACCATTAGGGGTGGTGTAATGTTTATAGCTGAAGGGAGTGACTGAGCTCCTTTGTTTCTAACTGTACTAGTCCCTGCAGAGTACTCTGGTCCTTGAAATCTGAGGGGAGTGAGAGAGGAAATTCTGTCTTCTGTAGCTACTTTCAGCAGTCTCAGCGTTTGTCCCCAAGCTTTTCTTAAACCTTCTACGGTTCCATCAATGTGTATGTATGTGACAGGTGCAAGGGAGGTCAGTACGCAGGTCTTGGCAGGTGACCTAAACCAAGACAACTGAGTACAACCAAAGCTGAGACTAGGCTTCCTGCCTGAGGAACCAGGAGGGAAAATCTTAACTTCCACTGGCTTTAGGGTTTCAAATGTAAGAAGCAGACACAGGGAAACAGAGCCACGAGTGGAAAGGGAGAATGTTGGTTTTCAAGCTCTTGAGTAAGGCAAGAAAAGAACTGCAAAGCAAACACCCAATGATGAGAGGAGATAGTTACATTTATTGAAGCTGAAGCTCATGAGCAGAGAAATGGTGCCAGGCACACAGACAAACTGGGCTTCTAGGTTGAAGAGCGACAGAGGGAACAGTGAGGCATATGCTTTGCTCTGGGGTTGTATGGAATGGTTTTAGAGTATTGCCAGAGTTCAAGCAAGTGGAGGGGCGTGATCTCCTCAGCCCCCACTGTTCTAACTGCTCCAGTAACACTGAGCGGGATAGATGGGCCTGGCGTTTCTTACCACTCTGTCAACTCTATTTCTTTACCTGTTTACTTGTCCCATGTCTAGACTTAAGGAAGATAAACAAGAAGCCACCAAACTCATGCAGCACGGGAAAGAAGGTTGTGAGAAGTAAAATGTGATGACGCTAGATCTTAATCTGGGGTCAGACATCGTGGTGCACGCCTGTAATCCCATTACTGGGGAGGCTGATGCAGGACTACCCCAGATGGGGGTTACATAGTTGAAGGCTAGTCTGAACTACACAGCGAGACAGACTAAGAAAGAATAAAAATCTTAATCTGGAGCTCCCATGGTAATGGCAGGAGCCATTCAAGAAGCACTCGAGGAAGGCGACCTCAGCCTGAGGGCCAGCAGGTCCGAAGGTAGGGCATCAAAGCTGAAATCTCGACCGGTCTCCAGCTCTGGAGTGGAATATGCACCACAGAGGAATATGGGAGTTGTCAGTCTGGAGGGTGAAGGTGCAGCGTCGGCGGTGAATACACTGGCCTGGGAAAGGTATGGAGTGAGAAGCCGACCGAACTGTGAAAGTCTCCAAACACCCCAGCCAGTGCCGGTTCCCGACACCACCGATTCTCACCGTCTCTAGACCGTCCCTCGTCCCTAAATTCTCCGGACGACCCTTGGCTACAGTGGGCGCGTACCCCGGATCGCAGAGTTCCGCGCCACCGCCCCCTGGCCTCAGGACAGCCACTCAGGAACAAGCGGCACGGAGGCGGGGCGGGACTCTGCTGGCCAGGACGCCTTCCCGGCGGCCGGAGGCTGCGCCGGACGCGTTCGCTGCGTGGTGACATCAGTGCGCCCGCGCACAGGGGGAGGGTGGGAGCTGTGGGCCGCGAACGCTGGCGCTCGGGTAACTCAGGCTGGGCGGGGGGGAGGAAGGGGCGGGGCGGAGAGCCCACAGAGTGTGGGGTCGCGGTTGGGATCCGGGCGGGAGTTTTAAGGACGCTCAGGACTGACTTTTTCCTCCATCAGGCCCTGCCTGGCCCGGTGATGGAGTTTCCGGACCTCGGAGCTCACTGTTCCGAGCCCAGCTGTCAGCGCTTGGGTGAGGGGCGGAGCGCGTGAGGGGTGGGGGAGAGGCGGGGCGGGGCGGCAAGGGGTTTGGGTCTTGGGGTCGGACGGGGAGGTTAGGCTTCCGGGCTGGAAATGCCGTGGAGGGCGGGGCTTGAAGTTGGGGGCGGTGGCTGGGGGCGTGGCCAGGGAGCGTGAGGATGTCAGATGGGATAGTGTTTTCCTTCCCAAGTGGTATTCTTGAGTGAGGAAGGACATTCAGGTCCCAGTAGACCGACTTGCAATCGGACTGACTCCTCGTAGATTTTCTGCCTCTCAAGTGTGATGCCTGCTCCGGCATATTCTGCGCAGACCATGTGGCCTACGCCCAGCATCACTGTGGATCAGCTTACCAAAAGGTGAGGGGGAGGTTGTGAGAGTGAGAGGGGGTGGAGGGCAGATGCTTGCAGAATCCTCAGCAATCTGTCTGCTTCACATCTCCCCTGTTGTCTTCTTGGGGCTCAGTACTGGGAACGTTGTGTTTTCTTGCACATTTGTCGGGGCGGGATACCCAAATATCCATTACCCGCTGGACCATGACTGCTCTGGGGAGGGGTACCCAACCAGCCAGGCAGGGTTGTTGCCGGGTCTCCTCTCCTCTGAGAACTTCCCATACCCTTAGAGCCAACTCAGCCTCTATCCTTACAATCTGGGAAGCTGCAGTCCTGTCCCCATTGGGCAGGGGAGTCTTTTTAAGTTTTCAAGTACACTCTCTGGAGGAACTTCTCTCCTGGGATCTGAGATATGTTAGATGGAAACGGGCCACAGACTGATCCCTGCCCTTTGACTGTAGGATATCCAGGTACCAGTGTGTCCTCTCTGTAATGTGCCTGTTCCTGTGGCCAGAGGTGAGCCCCCTGACCGGGCTGTGGGAGAGCACATTGACAGAGACTGTCGCTCTGACCCAGCACAGCAAAAACGCAAGGTGAGTGATGGTAGTGTTGATTCTTCACAACCCAGCTGCGACTGTAGATGCCTGGAAAGCTAAACATCTAACTCCAGTGAACCGGCTGGAGAAGGGCTAGCAACTCAGTCACAAACCTCTCCCCTTTATTCCAGATCTTCACAAACAAGTGTGAACGTTCTGGGTGCCGGCAGCGAGAGATGATGAAGCTGACTTGTGAACGTTGTGGCCGAAACTTCTGCATCAAGCACCGTCACCCGCTGGACCATGACTGTTCTGGGGAGGGTTACCCAACCAGCCGGGCAGGGTAATTGCTGCAGGCCGCCTCCTTGCTGCAGGCCCCCTCCTCGCTGCAGGCCCCCTCCTCGCCTTTGGGAACCTCCCATGCGTTCAGAGCCAATTCAGCCACTATCCTTACAAGCTGTGAAACTGTAGCCCTGTCCCCATTGGCCAGGGGAGTCTTTTTAAGTTGTCAGTCAAGTTGTGGCTCTCCACACTGTCTGGGGCAACTTCTCTCCTGACTCCTAGGTAAGTCATGCTTCTTGGAAGCATGCTAAGAGTCTTTCTTCCCTACAGACTTGCTGCCATTGCCAGAGCACAAAGCCAGGCTTCTGCAGGCACTGTCCCCAGCTCAAGTCGGACCTCACCTTCCTCTACCTCTCCCAGCAGGTAGGCCTGCCCACTGCACCTCTCCATTTCTTCCCTTTCATCTTTCTGACTTCAGCTGCTTGACTATCTCCTACAGAGCTACAACCCAGTCTCCACCCCAGACAGCCCCTCCAGTGATTACTTTACAGAATGGCATGGTGAGTTGGGCAGAGACTGATGGACAGAAGGAAACCCATGAGAGTAGAGCCCAAAGCAGTTTGTCTTTTTCTCCCTTTGCAGAGTGAGGATGAGGCTCTTCAACGTGCTCTAGAATTATCCCTAGCAGAGACCAAACCCCAAGTCCCAAGGTATCTACTATGGTAGAAAAGAGGGTAGTATGTGAGCAAGGGGACACTTTGGGCGGAGGAGTAGGACATCAACCCAGAAAACAGGAACTTGAGCTCAACATTAAGATGGACCATCTGGGGACTACATGTATGGCTGTAATCCTAGCACTTGGGAGGCTGAGGCTGGAGGGTCACTGTGCATTCAGGACCAACCTATAGTAGCCCTTGGGATGTGAGGGTGATTGGCTGTAACACATCAGCCCATTGATTGCCAGGGTCATATGACTGATCTGACAAGGCAGTTGTCCCCTATTTCCCTCACTGCTCATTATGTGGTCCCCCCACAGCTACACACTGGGTGGAAGGTGACCACTCCTAACAGAGCACTATTTCTTTGGCCAAGGGTATACAAGTAGCCATGCTCCCTTGCTAGAACATCTAAACAAGCTCTCAAAATGAGACCCTGACTCAAAAAATAAAAATAAAAGTGAACTATATAAGCCTTAATAAGCTCTTTAACCCACAAGGAACTTCTCTATACAGTGGGAATAATGCTAATCCCAACCCTGAGGTCAGACCCAGGGGATCTCTAACAGAACAGGTGCTCAAATGTTAGGTACTATGTTAGGCCACTTAAGCTGTTCCTCCTTCCAGTTCTCAAGAGGAAGAAGACTTGGCTCTAGCTCAAGCCCTCTCTGCCAGTGAGGCAGAGTACCAGCGGCAGCAGGTATGAGGGTGGTGGGGTACAGATGGGAGCCCAAGCTGGTGCTAAGAACTGGGCAGGGGATGTCTTCCAAGTGTTAAGTGCTGGGATGGCAGTTCTTCTTGCTTTTACTGTGAGAACAGTCCAGCCTGAACTCTGAATCGAGGCCTGCCTCTTTTCCTTGACTTTGCACCTTGTCTCCTCCTTTCCTTCTTGCTCCAGACGCAGAGCCGCAGCTTGAAGCCATCCAACTGCAGCCTGTGCTAGGGTCCTGGGCTTGGGGAGGGAGGCTCAGCTGAGGAGGACTGTGGCCCTCACACCTCCAGGGTACACAGGGAGAGGAGGTGCACAGCAGCTTGGAGGACAAAGACAAGCAGCAGTGAGGCGGAGGCTGCTCTAAAGACGTCAGTAGGAAGCTTGCCAGCAGCCTAGGATGGCCCTTGCTGGCATTCTGGCTGCAGAGTGGCTGCGATCTGCTGACTCGTGGAGGCTGGCCAGGGCCTGCTCTCAACCCCCGTCATTGTTACCCCTCTTACATGGGGTTGCTCCCCCTCAACATGCAGTGGGCTTGGGAAGAATAAAGATCTTGGCCAGCAGTAAGACCTGAGTGTTGTTTCTCCTTTCCAACACAAAACAGAAAAAGACTCAAGGTAGACGTCTTTTGCTCCCACATGACAGAGTCATCATGATCCTTGAGTAGTCCACACTTTTATTTCCCTCAAAAGTGCTTTTTTAAAAGGCCCCTTTCCCTCGGACAGCTAGCACCACACCCCTACACCAGGATGAAATAAGCCAGGGAAAAGGGGTACATCTTATTCCCGAGTTAGCCTTTTGGAGGGAATAGGCCATGGCTTGTCACTATGCCGGGGGCTGAGGTTTGCTGTCTTCAGATACTTCTTCCTGGCCCTGCTGTTGCAGCTGCCACATGTTGGCATATACCCCACCTCGAGATAACAGAGCCTCGTGCCTGGGGAAGGAGGCAAGCGTGAGTTCCACCCATTAGGTGCACCTTAGAGGGCTTGCCATGGTCCACAGAGGGGGCAAGCAAAGGGGATGCTCCCACCACAGCCCCTGCCCTGTTCATCCTGTGCATCTCACCGTCCTCTTTCCACGATACAGCCATCCTTTAGGACAAGGATTTGGTCAGCATTGACCACAGTTGAGAGCCTGAGAAGCCAAGAGGTATGTTATTTACTGCACTGCCACAAGTGGCCCACGCTGCCACCCACCCCGTCCTATAGCCTTGTACCTGTGTGCCACCACAATGGTGGTGCGGCTGGCACAGACTTTAGCCAGAGACGCTTGGATGGCCCTCTCATTAGATGTATCCAAGGCTGATGTTGCCTACAGAGAGGTGGGTAAAATGTCCCTGACCCCCAAAGACCACAATGGGAAGATGATGCCAGCTGCTAGCTTAGCTAGCTTAGGGATAAACAGTTGGAGTTTTGAGAACTAAAGGGTTTGGTGAAACATGGGTCAGTGATATTTGTGCTAGGCAGGAAATGGCCCAGCAGGAATGGCAAGGGCACAGACAGGGAAGACATGAAAAAGCTGCCTGAGCCTCACCTCATCCAGCAGAATGATGTCTGGAGCTTTGAGAATGGTGCGGGCGATGGCAACTCGCTGTTTCTCTCCGCCGCTTAGCTTCAGGCCCCGCTCACCCACCTGTGTTTCATACCCTGTGGATATTGCCCACCTCCCTCAAGTCACACATAATAAACTTGGTTTCTGTGACCAGGTGGGCAGGAAAGGGATGAAACAGGTCAGAATAACAAGACCATAGCAGACAGAAAAGGGGACTCTTGCGAGGGGGAACTTCACCTTCAGGGAAAGTCAAGATGGATTCGTGGATGCCTGCAGCCTGAGCAGCAGCCTGCACCTCATCACTCCCAGCTGTGACACGGCCATATCGGATATTGTTGGCAATGGTGTCATTGAAGAGAACAGTGTCCTGGGGCACAACTCCAATGTGAGAACGCAGAGATGTCTGAGTCACCTGGGGCCAAAAGAACAGCCAGCCTGCTTGTGAGATCCTCTCAGAACTGGGAGGTAAGAAGGACTGACAATTCCCAGTTCAGGTGGTAAAGGACACAACCTCCTCGAGTCTGTTTTCCCATCCGCAAAAAGAAAATGCACTCCCTGCTTGCTTCACTGGACTGCTGCAAAAGAGCAGTGCCTTGAACAGCACCACAGCAAATCATTCCCATAACTACTTTCTTAGTGTCACTGCAGGGAATGTGGTGCTAGGAAGGCCCCAGAATTAAGCAACTCTGGATGCCCACACTCTGCTATCTGTCCACAAAGACCTCTAACTTATAGCCTTCTTGCCAGCAAACTTACGTGTGAAATATCCTGCCCATCTATTCGGATGCAGCCAGAGTTGATGTCATAGAAGCGAAACAGCAGGCGCAACACTGTGCTCTTTCCTGCCCCAGATGGGCCCACCTGTTACATTAGAAACAGAGTGGTAAATTCTCAGGCCCAGGGGTTTTCAATCTTCCTTTCCAAGAGCCACCAACACCCACAAGGGCTGTCACATTCAATCCCACTGCTCATCAAGACAGAGCTGATTCCCCAGCTCAGGCTATGAGCCACCATGGATATTAAATGAGAGGCACTCAGGGAGTACAGATTAAGTGGCTCAGTCTCATCTCACCAGGGCCAGTGTCTGTCCAGGCATCACTGTGAAGGACACGTCCTGCAGGGTCTCCCTCCTGCAAGGGAGGTGCATGGGGTGAATAGACCCCTGCCATTACCATAGCTAGGAATGGGCCCTCCCCTCCTTGCCAAAACACTTTGCCCAAGTAGAGGTGCTGCTAGAGTTGGGGTTCAGCACAGGAAGGCAGTGTGCCAACAGACAAGGGGAACACAAAGAAGGCAAGAGGTGTGAGCTCACCCATCAGTATAGCCAAAGTACACATTCTCAAACTCAATCTGGCCCTTCTGAAAATGAAGGTGCCCTGCTCCAGGAAGGTCCTTTACCTGAAAGAGTGAAGCCAGCGCATACTGTTATTACAACCAAGAAAGAACCCACTCCCCGGACCCCTCTTTTCTCTCTTCACTCACTTCTGCCTCCTCTTTCAACAGGTCAAACATGTTCTCCATGTCAATGAAGTTGGTCTGGATTATCCTGCAATAAGGGCAATAGGTGGGCTCCTCTGAGGAGCCAGGAAACAGGAAGGCACCCAGACAGGTCAAGGCCTGGGATAAGGTTACCTGTAGTAGGTGCCAAACCAGTTGAGGGGCATGTACAGTTGGATGATGTAAGTGCCAAAGAGCACAAAGTCCCCAACCTGCAGAGACCGAAGGAAGCTCAAGTGTCACAAGGGTCTGCTTTTCCTGCATCACACCTCAGATTTAAGCCCCAGACTCTTCTTCCCTGTCCCCCCAATCCTCTGTCATTCCGACTCACCTGTAGTTTCTGCTCACTAACAAAGTATGCACAGAGTAGAGAGCCAGCGAGGAGCCCAAGTCCAATCACCAAGTTTTGGGTCTGATTCAGCAAAACCAGCGAAGCATTTGACTTCCACTCCAAATCCTGAGGGCAATGACACACAAGGGAAGAATGTTCGACACAAAGACCATCACTAAATCCCACCCTGAGCCAGACCCCTCAACCTCACTGCCTGGATCTTACTCCTCTCTGCCTTGGCCAAGTCACAGACTAACAGACTAGCTGCATGCTCAGGGGGCCGCATACTAGCCTTCTCACCTGATACTTGATGATGGCCTCTCGGTAACGATCCACTTCATAAGCCTCAGCATTGTAGTACTTCACCTGATGAATTCAAACAGTGTAAGGCTCGGGGCTCACTCCCTGAATTCCTGAACCCTCCTTCCTGATTTCAAGTATCACCTGTGAAGTGCTTTATTATCCCAGTGGGCCCACCTACACTCCCCCACACCTCCATGCTTCCTGTCACTGTTGTTCATGCTTTGATTACCGTTTCGAAGTTTAGCAGGGAGTCCACAGCTCTCGCACGCGTAGCGTTCTCCTGTGTGTTCATAGCACGGCGAAACTTGGCTCTCCACTCAGTGACCACAATAGTAAGAACTGGAGCATGACAGGAAGCGGGGGACAGAGAACAGGACATCATTCCAAACTGCAGAGACTAAATATCTATGCCCACAGCCCACCACATATACCAAAAGTGCTTGAGGGGCTAGGGACCAGGACACCATTGGGAGAAGCCAAAAGTTCACAGAGGAAAAAAGCCATGTGTGAGCATGTTTGCAGCCTGCTCAAAGGCTTGGGTACAGAAAACACTTTTGGTGAACAAATAAAAATGTCTTGTTATGCAAATGAGGGTTTTCCTTCACCCACGACCACAGAAGGAAACTGATGTCACAAAGATGCCTCCCCTGGCCTTCCCTGAAGGTTGGGCTAAGGTTCAACAGGACAGAGACATGCCTATCACGCTGGGAGCACTGGGAGTCCACTAATCCTCAGCCTCCTGAAGGAAGGTCACCTGAGAGGGGAGTAGGGCTCATGCCCGAGGGAGTCAGTTGCATGACAGATCAGGGAGCTGGTTTCACCAGGCAGCACTTACTGAGGTAAAGACTCATGCATACGAACACAATGAGGCCAAACCAGGCATTGAAGAACATGCTGAAGTAGACAATGCCAATGATGATGTCGGCCAGTGTGGGGATAATGTTGAACACCAGGTAGCTGTGTAAATAAGAAGAGACAGGCGTCTGTGGCAGAGAATCACTAACCCTACCTTGGGTATCTTTAGCATAGTGCATCGTTATCAACAGCAAGGTTAGAATCAATCCAATGTCCCATAAGCAGTGGGTGATTAAACCACAGGATAGCTAAACTACAGAACACTACTGATTATCATGAATCTTTGCATATAAATGAAAACTTTCATAAGGTTCTGCTACAGCAGCTATGAAAGTAACACCTATGCTGAGATTTCATTTGTCTTAGGAAAACTTCCATAAACTGGGTGTGGTGGCACACACCTGCAAATCCCAGCACTCAAAAGCTGAGGCAAGAGGATTACTGAGTTTGAGGCCAGCCTGGCCTCATAATTTAAAGGTCAGCCTGAACTTCAAAGCAAAACCCTGTCTCAAAAAATAAAGGAAGCAGGGGCCGAGGAGGTAGCTCAGGGGCAGGAGTACCTGCCTGGCAAGTGCAAGGTCCTGAGTTTGATCCCCTGTTCCACAAAAAAAAAAGGGGGGGGGGGCATTTTTAACAAACTTCCATAAAACTAAAAAATTCTAAAAAGTCTAAAAAATTTTAAGTAGAAGTGCAACAAAGCAGAATTTAATGCTATGCAGAATAGGAAACTCTAGAAGACAGGAGTTCAAAAGCCACTTGCTCTGTGTCAGCATTACTGGATATTACAACAGCGTGTGAACACTGCTCCTATAATTCATCAAAGGACCAGAACATACAAGCTGGGGGGAGGGGTGGTGGCTTAGGGTGGAGCTACTCTCCTGACAGCCCCGCCTTCCCACATGCCCTTTCCACTGGAGTGGCACCTGAGCAGCCCTGTGACACTGGATGTCCCCCGGTCCACGATCCGCAGCACCTCCCCTGTGCGGCGGCCCAAGTGCCAACGCAGCGAGAGCTCATGAAGGTGGGAGAAGAGGCGCAGCTCCATATGCCGAGATGTGAACTGCTGCACCCGGATCCATAGGAATGTGCGCAGGTTGCTCACGAAGCCTGGGAGAGCCAGCTAGGAGTCAGCAGCCCTTCACCAGGGTGTGAAAGGTCTGCGAGCACAGAGGGGCTGGTGGGGAAATGCTCAAAGGGAAACAACAGCAAGGGAGGGCCCACAGGAAGGGCTGATCATAACTTCATACCTGTACTACCTGTGCCACCCCCCTGGAGGAACTTCAGGAAGACATAGGTGGTAACAGTTGAGGCCAGAGAGTTCCAAGGAGCATTCTCAGTCAACAAGTTCACTGTGGACAAAAAAGCCAGGGTTTACTTCAGCACCCTGAAAAGGACTGTCTTCAGACAAAACTGCCCCAGGTACCAGCCACAGCCTTTCTGACCACAGGCTTGCAACTGTGTAAGAGGCACCCCAGCCACCAAGCCAGTGAAGAACCAACAGGCTGAGTTCAACTCCTCTCCCTCACCAATATTTCTATAGAAGATGGGGACCAACAGATTCAGCACTCGGTCCAGTCCCATAAGTCCCAGGCAGAGGAGCACAACCAGCTGTAGAACAGGACTCCCTCGAGGCCATAGGTAGCCACTCAGTAGGCGAAGCTTCCTGCCAAGGTCTCGCCAGGTAGATTGGTGGCCTGTGGACCGAGCCTAGGATGATAAATAGGGGAGGAAAACCCAGAAGTCAAAAACAAGTGTGCTAACTGGAAATGCTCTGGGGGCCACAGCTCACAGGTATGAGGCCTACAAGTGAACTCTGATGGGATCAGAAAAGCTATGAGGTGACAAACTGAACTTAGGGAAAGAATTACAGTAATTAATCATGGAGAGAAAAGATAATAAGCAATGAAAGTAAGAGTGGCCCCTGGATTTAGAAGTATTGGGATGCAGCTAGATGTACTGAGAATTCACAAGGCCTTGCCTTCTAATTTGCAACGTGTGCACACACATACAATACTGACAGAACCCAGCATTCAGAAAAGGAGGTGTACCTGGTTCCTTTCTACATCTTGGTCCTGTTCCTGAACCTGGAGGACGTAGGACTGGGGCCGAAGACCAGGAGCCCAGAGTCCCAGGACAAACAGCCCTCCAGAAACCACATATCTCAGGATCCACAGGCCAAACTGAACCTAGAATCAAATGTACAGAGGGTATGAAGAAAGGCCAAGAACCCATTGTCTTCTCACTTCACCTGAAACCTCTGCAGGGCCCCCAGCATCTAATGCATACACATACATATACACACACACACCCCACAGTGACTCAGCACTAACACACCCCACCAGTTGGTTATCAGCATCCAGCTGGCGCCAGCCACTCTTTTCTTTTTCTTCAGCGTCATCTGAAAGCATGGAGCCAATATGTCTGGACGCTGCTCCCAGAATCAACGCTTCTCCAGCTCCCCACCAGTTCCTCACCTGCTGGTCCAGGTCAGACCTTGCCCACCACCACTGAGGACTATTCCAAGACACTAGGGCCAAGTTCTCAGCTGCAAAGGTCACTGTCCAGAGAAGCAGGAGACCCAGGCTGTGCCTGGTTTTGATCCAGACGCCCATTGCCAAACTCTGCCGTGCCCGATTCCTTTCCACCACGAGCAGCCACAGGCCACAGAAGCCGGCCAGGGTCTCCAGCACAGACGCCAGCAGTAGGTAGCCTGGCAGCGGAGTCCCCCGAGCAGTGCCCACCCGACCAATCAGGCCGGCCAGGGGCAGCACGCCCTGAAGCGTGGCCAGAAGTAGCTGTAGCCCATAGGGTGCGAGGCGAGGGCCAGTCCACCAGGACAGCGCGTCGGCCCCAGCGGGACGCTCCCGACGCTTACAGGGAAGAGCCAGTACCACGGCCAGGGTCCCCAGGGTCATCAGTGTCGAGGGCACGACCGTGAAGAAGAAGCAGGGACTCAGGCCATTCTGAGTCCAGGCCGGACCTATGGGCCCTTCGGCCTCGCAGTAGTTGCCCACGGTCACCATAGTGGCGGTGACACTGGTGGCTGCTGCCTCAGCCCGCGGGACCGGAGAGCCGGCCTGGCCGCTCTGGGAGGGCCACGGAGGCTGGGTGTCTCAGGTCATGGAGCCGGGGACGCAGAGCCAGCCGCTAGGGTCGCAGAGAGGGGCACACGCGGACTCTGCCACACCGCCCACTCGCTTCGCACACGCGCCGCCGCCACGCACTCACGCAGGGAACGTGCGCCGTCTCTGCGCGGCCTGAGACCCTCTAGCCGAGCGCAGCGCGGAGGAAAGGCCGGCGTCGGCATCGAACCGCCCTCCGCGGCAACGACCCGCCCCCGGCCTCTATCCAGAGTCCCCATTGGACAGATATGTGCGGGGGCGGAAAGGAATGTTGCACACAACACAACCAGGGCAAAATAAAGGAGCTGCGTCGACTTGGTCACGTGCTCAGGGCGGGAAATCTGACCGTCTGACTGGGAGACCTTGACCTCTCCAGAATTGTGGGTGGGAAAGTATTTTTCCTAACAGGCTAATTGGATACCCGAGCGGACATAAATCTATTTGCTTTTAGAGCCAAGCCTGCCCTCAGGTTCTTGGGGGAAGGGGAAATCACACGCACCTACTCCTGCTCCTGGCAGCCTAGGTTCAGCAGACAATAAGTCATGATCTGGTCAAAGTCCCTTTTTTTTATTAAGGGCTATCAAGCTGTACATGGCCCTTCCCACTCTCTGCCGTGAACTTAAGTAGTGCCGTTCGCCACTCCACCGTGGACCAGAGCTGGGTGAGGGGCGGAGCAGAGGGTAGGAGCTGAGTCCCAGCATGCAACGCGGCAGCTCAAAGCCCTGGACAAAGCCTTGGCTCCTCTGGACAGCAGGTTTTATAGTCCAGAGCTCTCTGGCTGGGATGCAGACGTCAAAGTCACACTCCTTCCCTGTCCATTCCATGTGATGGGGGTATAATAAGCAGCAACGGGGGCCCAGGAAGGTGTCTCCCTGGGACCCACCCTAAAATTCAGAGAGGGCAGCAAAGAATTCCAAACCTGATCCTGCAATTTATAAACTTCCCTCCTTAATGTCAAAAGATGGTGTGAGGGAGCTGGGCGCAATGCCTCCACCAAAACACAAAGCAAAAGCCAAACAAACGGAGCAAGCGAACAGAAGGGGGGCAAGAGGCACACACATGCCAGTGATGTGCAGGACGTGGGAGAGGAGAGCTGGCTGCAGCACTGGATGAGAACTGGGGGTGAGGTAAGGGCCACAGCCTGAGCTGCTCATCTGTCCCGGGCGAAGGGGGTAGGCCTGACTTCCCCACTCCACAGTTGGCACAGGTTCTCCCTGCTTGGCAGCTTCTCTCATGGGCAGCCCTCTGGAGACTTGCAGGGGCAAATGCGAAGGTGGCAGTACTGGGGCTGGGGTGGGGGCCAGTTTCTAGCACCACACTCTGAGCCAAGGGAGTCCTGGGGATGAGGCTGAAGTCTTGTGCACCCCGGGTTCCTAGGCCCCAAATTCTTCTCCTGGGGCTGCCTCAAGCCCACTGTTGGCACCTCCCAAGGCCAGGCACAGACACACAAACACCACACACGTGGAACTAGGCAGCACTCTGAGGAGCCTTCCATGGTAGGCAGATGGGATGGCAGGGCAGCGGTTGCCTCCATCCTGGGGCATGAGGACAGTCCTCAGTCTTGTCTATACCTGTGGAGAGAAGTATGTTGGTAGTAGTATTAGTCTTTAGCTCCCTGTTTGCCCCACAAGAGCCTAGAGACAAAGGAAAAGGAAAGCTTGATTTCTAGGAAGTTCCTGCAGGAAAACCAAGCCTTGCACTTCAGAGCAGTTGAGGGAAGGAAGTGCAGAGTGTTTGGAAGGGACAGTGCAGTACCTCTGCATGGGCTGGGGTCATCTTCCTACACACTGGAAGCTATTACCCACCTGCATGTTACTACTTCTGGCAGTTATTATGAGTTTCCAGAGCCCTTACCTTGTGCACTTGAGGGGGCAGCTCATCCTCTGAGCCCTCCTCAGGCACAGGCTCAGGATGCCTTGAGGCTGGCTGCCCATCTTCAGCCCATCCTCCAAGGGGCAATCGGGAGAAGTGAGAGGGCCCCCGGGGCACTGTCCCAGGATCTAGACAGCACAAGAATGAGGGCAACGTGGAAACTGCTCAGAGGGTCAGTGCCTTTGGGCCCCATCCCTCTGACCTCTTTCTTCTCTTAAAGAACGAGTTTTTCCCACAGCCTGTCTCCTTTTGGACCCTACATGGATACCTGTGATGCCTCCATAACGCCTCTGGAAACCTCCGTGCAGGGCGGTGGTCTCAGGTGCTCCAGGCCGGGGTACAGCACAAGGATAGCTGGCAGAGCGGGGGATAGGTTGGGAGGACCGGTTGCCTTCTCCACCCTCTTCAGGGGCACTCTCCCCACTTTCATCACTCTCCCGGCGGTGCCATACATGCCGCTCGGGTTCAGCTTGAGTCTGCTGCTTGTGGAGCTAGAGAAATGAGGGCTTATTAATGGGGTTCAGAGGATGTCTGTCTTAACAGTTACCCCCACAGTGGTATCAGCCAGTTCCTACGTCACCTCTTACCAAGAATCCCTGACCTAGAGCACTGATTCTGTATTAGCAATATACAAGACATGTCTGGGGCTGGTGAAATAGCTCAGTGGACTAAGTGCCTGCTTAGACAAGCGCAGGGACCAGGGTTCAATCCCTGGTACCACGTGCTGCACCAGCCCCAATGCTGAGCCAGCCACTGAGACTGGGCGTGGTTGTACACACCTGTAATCTCAGTGCTGGGGAGGCTGAAAACATGAGTCTGGGCTATGTCATGAGACCCTGTACCAAATATATAAATTAAAAAAAAATGTCTGATGTTCTGTCATTACCTTCTTAGCAGCCTCCTGGAAGGAGCCTGTGTACAGCTGTAAAGGCCTTCAGCATCCATGCATTTGACTCAAGAACAAACTGACCAACAGAGTTTAAGTGCCAAACACTCTTAATGGCAGGGGAATATCATAATGAACAAAGTAGACAAAAACACTATCACTTGTGGGAGTTTATGCACTGCTAGTAGTGACTGGGAAGAAAGCTAGATAATGAAAAATTATGTAGAAAAAGGCTGGATGGTGCATGCCTATAATCCCAGCACTTGGGAGGCTGAGGCAGAAGGATCCTTGCAAGTTTAAAACCAGCCTAGACTACAAAGTGAGCTTAAGCCCAGCTTGAACTATATAGTGAGACCTTGTCTCAAAAGGACTAAAGAAAAAAAAAGAAAAACAAGCTGGGCGTGGATGTGCACCTGTGACCCTGTAATATGAGAGGCTGAAGCAAGAGGACTGAAAGTTCAAGTCCAGTCTGGGCAATTTAGCAACTCAGTGAAACTGTGCCTCAAAATAAAAAAATAAAAAAAATTTAAAGGTGGGGGAAGTAGCTTGGGGATGTAGTGTGCAAAGGCCCGGAGTTCAATCTCTAGTACAAGGGAGCGAGAGAGAAAGGGAAGAAAAAGGAGGAGGAGACAGAAAAGAGGAGGAAAAGGAAAAGGAAGAAAAGACAGGGAATGAGGGAGGGAAGGATAGGTGGTGCCAAATGCTGTGCGTAAAACAACAGGAAAGGTCAGAGGGTGGGCAAGGGAGACTTGCTGAGTGTGCCCAGTGGAAATCTCAGAAAGAGATAATAGCATGGGAGGAGGAGGAGGAGGAGGAAGACCAAATATCTCAGAGAGTGGACTCTAGTCAGGGGAATGGGAAACATGAAGGCCTTGGATGAAAGCATATTTGGTAAAGACGCTATTAAGAAGGTATATGAGAATGGAGATCACAGAGCAGGTAAAAATGAAGGTGATTGGAATCCGTGTATTCTTCACATCTAAGACCTTTAATTCCATCTTTCAGCTGCCCACTCACCTGGTGCATATAGAGGGCATGCAGACTCATCTCGGTGGATGCGTATTCTGACAGCACCAGGCTCTGCAGCTGTCCTTCCCATACACTGCTCCCAGAGCTGGCTGTCCTGGCATCTACCCTGTCCCTCCAAGCACAGATAAGAGAACAGTTGTCAATACTTTTTTTTTTTTTTTTTTGTCTTCTTGAGATAGGGTCTCACTATGCAGTTCAGGCTAGCTTTGAGCTCACTTTGTAGCCCAGGCTCATCTTGAACTTGCAAGATCCTTCCTGCCTCCACCTCCCAAGTGCTGGGATTACAGGTGTGCACCACCACACCTGGCTTATCAACAGTTTTGAAACCTATACAATGTCACTGGGGTCTGCTATTATGCCCTCCCATCTTGGCCCACCTCTACTTACCCAGAGCCTGTCATGGTGCTGGGCACACGGCCCGCAGGGGCCTGCCCAGGCTGCAGAGGGGAGAAGGAACGCAGGGCAGAGGCAACGTCAGCCCTGTGTCTGGAGCCCTGCAGGTCTCTGGGCAGTGGGGGACCCCGGAATGATGAGCCAGCTACCACATTTGCAATAAGGCTCAGGGGCTACGAGAGAAAGAGGTGGACAGAATTCTCAGGGCAGAGGAAAGGCCTCTGGTCCTGTAGTGTTCTGTTCCTCAGGATATGGTGCACAGGTTAAGCAGACTGGCTGTCCCGACATCCTTCCTGTCCCTCCATACTTTCCACCCCATTCCCTGTCCTCAGCTTCCCGTTCCTGCCCATCCTCTCTAGTCCCCAGGAACATACCTCAGTCTCAGACTGTAAGGACTGGATAGATGTGAAGAGGGCATTTTCAGGGAGCAGACCCCCTTGGGCAAGGCCAGCAGCTGCTCCATCCCGCTGAACCTGCTCCTTCAGGAAACCTAGAAAAGCTGTGCTCTCACGAGGTGGTTGCCAGCCAGGGTTGGTGATGGCAAAGTGCATGAGTGATAGTTCTGTCTTCCCATCCTCAGCTTGCTGGTACACTGAGGCCTCTGTCTGCCCACCAGACAGCCACTGCACAAGCAAAACACAGTAATATTTCTTCCAGTAATCTAGCCTGTTAGAGGGTAGGCATTTGCTGTGGAGCACAAGGACTGCAATGTGACAGATCGTCCAGTGCCCCCAATCTCCACCCTAACAGTGCCATGTGCGGGCACTTGTTTGTATTGTCCCTTTCTTTTAAGGGAGCTTGCCAAAAGTGCAAATTAAGGACAAAATGTAGCCCAGGCTCCAAACAGGGCTTCTGAGAATAGATAGGGTTGCCCTTTTATGATTTGTTCACCCACAAGGAGATTTGTGCAGTTTGCTCAAGCACACCAGTGCCAGCACCATCCCTGACCACCTTCCTCCCTCAAGTCCCAGTACCTGGGGATGGCCATGCTGGCGAACATCCATCTGAGCAAAGGAGCAAGTATCGCCCACACCAACGACCTCCACGGTGAAGTTGCGGAAGAAGTCTATGATCTCTAGAGCTCGTGGGCGAAGGCAGAAGATGAGGATGAGGGGTGTGACAATGGGGCTCAGCAACTCTTCCAAGATAAATACCTGAAAGAGAGGGGACCAAGATCACAAGCAAGCAAGAGGGAGCTCAGCCATGACCACCAAGCTACCAGCCAGTCTCCAGCAGGCCCTAACTCCAACTCCACTCACTGCCTTGTACTGGAAGAGCTGGGCAAACTCGTCCCGGGTCTGCGAGCGGTGGGCATTACCCTGCCAGTGGTCAGGCATGTAGTGGATGTGAGCGAGGATCACTCGGAGCAGCTGCTCAGGGCAGAACACCATGTGCTGGTCTGGGATGAAAGACCTAATGGGATCAGAGTCATGGTGACATGGAAGCCCTCCTCAACCTGCTGATCTGCCTGCTCCCCACTACCCCCTGCCCCACTAGCCTACCTGCACACAGTCACGGTGACCCCCAGGAGTGTGACCGTGGTGAGGACATGCTCCACAGCCAACACATCTTCATCATAGATGGTGAGGGCAATAAGCACAGCCAAGATGGAGCCAGCGAAGAAGGCACCATTCTTGGCCAGCAGTGTCAGCAGAGGTGACAAGAAACAGTTCATATATTTGGAGGCGGGCTTATAGCCACGGTTGAGGCGGGATTGCAGCTCATGCTCCAGCTCATTGAAGTGGCGGAGGTAGCAGCGGCCATAGAGTGACCAGCAGCGCGCTCCCAGGGCACCTGGCTCCCGCTTGAGCACCTCGGCATAGCTGAAGAAGGCGTAAAGGATTTGCCAGATGAGGATGAGGGGGCACAGCAGGAAGTTGGCAATGCCAATCCAGAGGATGCGGTTGCTGAGGCGCTGGGCCAGCTCTAACCGTTGCCCACCACGTTTGTACTCAGCTTTGAGGCTCCATTCATTGAGAAACAAAGAGCCAGGTCCCCAGAAGAGGATCAGCTCAAAGTTGTACTTGAGGCCACGGGTGAAGAAGACAACCTCCCCAAGGCCAGGCAGGCGGAAACGCAGAGGCAGCAGGGACTTGTTCACTAGTGCCACCATGTAGTTCTGGAAGCGGAGGATGCGATGGTATATGTCCAGTTCCGTCAGCTCGCGCTTGTGGATGCAGATCTGGTGCTCTTTCTGGGTTTGCACAATCCGGGCCTGCACTTCCTGCCACGTACAGTATGGAAGTGCAGACTGCAGAGTGGGGAGTAGGGAGAGGATAACTCTGGTTATTACCTGACCCCCTAGCCTGCACAGAGGAGGCTCAGGGGTCATGTGCTTCACTCAGTGCAGCCTTTCAGCAGCTGCTCCCTGACCTCTTGCTAGTTTGGATCTCAAATGTCCCCCAAAGACCCAGGGGGCTTGGTCACCAGCTGGTGGTGATCCATGAAGGTGGTGGTATGCTTCATAAGTAGGCCTTGCCATTCAGAACGATAAGCCTGAGACATTTCTAGCTAAATGGATACACCTTGAGACCACACTTTTTTTTTTTTTTTTTTTTTTTTTTTTTTTTG
>PVJA010012281.1:0-26182 GCA_004027025.1 Myocastor coypus
GTCCTCCTGCCTCAGCTACCCAGGTGTTCTGGGTGTATAGTTATATACCACTACTTACAGCAGATGGCTTAAATTAAAGATCTGGTTTAATCTGGGTTGGGTTCAGGTCACCAGTTCTACTTCTATTGTCTCCATGGCCAGGTTTGGAGCTACCCAAAAGGCCCAAAAGGACTGAAAGCCCCCAAGCTCCCAAGGTACAGGTCAGGGACCCCCAAGCCAACAGCACATGCCAATGCGCTCCCACTTCTTTTTTTTCAGGACCAGTGTTTGTACTCACGACCTTGCACTTGCGAGGCAGGCACTTGTGCCATGGACCTATCTCCCCAGCCCCAGGATAAGCACTCTCCCACTTCTGAGTAACCAAATGTGGAACCCATGTGAAAGACAGCTGAACCAGGGTGCTGGAGACACTCAAGGTTTATGGAGCCAGTGGTGGATGCAGATGCCCAGAGAAGGGCTGGCCCAGCTGGGGAAAGGTGGAATAGCCAGGGTGTGTGGAACACGGCTCCACCCAGGCAGGGCTAGCTGCTGGAGCAGGTCCTCACTCCACATGGGACGATCTGGGCTCCGGGGGGAGGTAGGATGCATATACACCTCAGCAACTGAAGAGGGGTCCTGGAGTCACCCCTTTCCACGACCTGCAGGGCAGCTTGAGTTCATGGCCACACCTAGAGGGGAATGCCACCAGCAGGCTCTTCACAGACTATCTTCATGCACCCTACGCCCAAGGACATCTGGGTTCTTCCGCAACCTGGGTCTTTTTTTTTTTTTTTTTTTGTGGGACCAGGGTTCAAACTCGCAACCTTGCGCTTGCAAGGCAGGCACTTGTGCCATGGAGCTATCTCCCCAGCCCCGCAACCAGGATCTTGACGTGCAGGCTTCAAGCAGGACATAGCACACAGGCTGGCAGAAAGGCTATGATCTGTCTAGCACAAAATTCTAGGGCACAGGCCGGGCGTGGTGGCTCACGCCTGTAATCCCAGCACTCGGGAGGCTGAGGCAGGAGGATCGGTGCGAGTTCGAGACCAGCCTGGGCTACAAAAGTGAGCTCAGGACCAGCCTCAACTGCATAGCGAGACCCTGTCTCAAAAAGACAAAAAAAAAAAAAAAAAAAAAAATTCTAGGGCATGAGCCCAGCACAGTTCTCAAAGCTTGGTTCGTGGAACCAGTCAGAGAGTCCTGTCTGCAGCTCTCCCCAGGAGAAGGGAGCAGCTGTCAACAGGACACCTAGTTCTGACACCCTGCCTGACGTCAGCCTGAGGAGTAGGAGCTACAGAAGACCGTCCTGGGAGCTCTGGGCCTCTGGCCTCTCACGGTGACAGCCCTCATGCTGAGGACTGCACTCCTTTGCGTCCTTTCACTTGGCTCCATCTTGCTCTGCAGAGCACAGTTCCTGTTACATGTTTTGACGTTTGTCAGTATGTACTTGGCATGCCTGTATTGTACACTTTGCAGAGTCGGCACATGTACGTAACACAGCTTGCTTCTCTTTTTAATCCTCTTTCCTTCCCCCCTCCTCCTCTGGTTTCCCTTTCCCCCTTCACTCATGGCAATATTAGTACTCATAGCTCATGCTTATGCCAATATGATGCCCACATCCATTGAAGTCATTAGGCCTTGTACCTGGTGCTCATTCGCTCTGCCTACTTCTCACTGTTCCCCTCACCCCTTGGCCTTGGTACCTGGGGCCCCTTCCCTACCACAAATGATCCTATCTGTCTTAATTGGTTTTCTTTCATTTTTTAAGTTTTTTTATTTTTTTATTTTTTCTTGTTTCAGAACCTTTGTTTGTTTGTTTATTTATTTTTATGGCTGGCTCAGCCTGCCCTGAGGGCTGGGCTGGCACAGCATGTGGTGCCAGGGATTGAACCGTGGTCCCTGCAGCCGCCTAAGTTTTCCTAAGCAGGCGCTTTAGACCACTGAGCCATCCTGCCAGGCCCCATTTTTCTTTCATTGCTGGGACAAAATACCTGATACCCAAAATTAAGGAAGAATAGGTTTATTTAGCTTATAGTTAGTAAAGGCTTCAGTCCATACGCAGCTGGCTCTAAGGCAGAGTGGCACCTGGCAGAGGACGGCCGCTTATGGTGGCAGAAGACAGCAGAAAGCAAAGAGAAGAGCAGCAGCAGGGACAGCTAGCAAGCCTCTCTCCCTTCTCCAGATTCTATGCAAGGTATCTGCCCCAGGGCAGGGGTAGCACTCATTCTCATAATCCCAGTTTGGGATTATGAATTAATCACAAACTAGAGAAGCCTCCTCAATGACTGCATGAGACTTTTGGGGGACAACTAGACAGAGAACATAATAATATCCTTATCTTTTTCTACCCTTTATTTTTCTTTAGTTTGTATTTTACCTTACTCAAATGAGAGACATTGGCACTGGGGAGATAGCTCCATGGCACAAGTGCCTGCCTGGCAAGTGCAAGGTCAAGAGTTTGAACCCCAGTCCTGAAAAAAAATAAAAAGAGAGAGAGACACAGTATAGTTTTTAGACTTGTGTGTGTGGGTTCTGTCATTCAATATTAAGTTTTTTAGGTACATCTATTTTCCACAAGTCTTAATTATGTCTGTCTCTATATCTGAGAATAATTACATTTTATTTATTTATTTATTTATTTATTTATTTTAATTTTTTCTTGTTTCAGAACTTTTGTTTGTTTATTTCTTTTTATGGCCAGCTCAGCCTGCCTTCAGGGCAGGGCTGGGGCAGCATGTGGTACCGGGGATCAAACTACGTTCCTTGAAGCCATCCAAGCTTTCCTAAGCAGGTGCTTTAGACCACTGAGCCATCCTGCCGGGCCCCAAATGATGAGTCTTTTGTTTATTTGTTTGTTTGTTTGTTTTGGTGGGACCAGGGTTCAAACTCACGACCTTGCACTTGCCAGGCAGGCACTTATGCCATGGAGCTATCTCCTCCGCCCCTATATTTAGATAGCGCATTTTCTCATCAATCCTTTGATAGTTGTATGAGCTGTTTCCATGGTATAGCTACTACAAACATTACATAAGTGTAAAGACTTGCTTTCTTTTGCATTTGTCTTGACTAGTTTTCTGTTCTAAACAGAAAGAACCTAGAAAGCACCTCTATAAGGAGACTCTGGCACCTTGATATCCAACTAACAGGGATTTGTTCAGCCCACTCCCTGGAGGGCAAGGGACACACAGATTCCCCAGTGACTGGTTGCTAATGTAGCTGCTGGCCATAGCATGCTACAGACAGTATCAGGAGTGGGGATGGATATTGTTTTTTCTTTTTCTTTTTTGCGGGGGCAGTGGGACCAGGGTTGAAGTTCACAACCTCGCACTTACCAGGCAGGCACTTGTGCCATGGAGCTATCTCCCTAGCCCCCTGGGTTGTTGTCTCTTTTAGCCAAACAGTTGCACTGAGCTTTGTCCGGAAGATCAAACTGGTGGGGAGCACTCAACTGTGCTATGCTAGCCAGGTGTACTATGAAGACAACCTTCCTAACCCTCCAGATGTACAGGACAGGAAGGCAGGAGGATAGGCTAGTGCTTCCCTTTTGTGGATGCCTCTGACGTGGTGCCAGCGGTAAGCACAACAGCCAGCCCTAGTGGGGAGCTGTCTCAGAGCCTGGGCATGCAGATGAGAGGCAGAGAGACACAAAAGGCTCAGCCTGAAGTGTCCTTTCTCCGTGCATCCTGCCAGCATCCATCTTAATTCTGGTTCCTCCTGAAGCCAGCCCTGAAACAGCATCCAAATACAAGAAGTATTTGATGCAAGAAGTCATCCCAGGAAAACTGGGCAGGGGCATAAATCCAGACAAAGCCAGATGACCCTGTACTCAACCAGAGCCTCATACTTCTCCACAGGGCAGGTCAGGCTCTCTGTGGCCCCTGAGGAAAACCCTGTCCATCAGTCGGGGGCTCAGTCTCATAATACTTTCCACTCAAAAGTCAGGCATGTCAGGATCTCATGTCCAAAAAGAGCTGGACCAGAGAGCCCCGTGTCAGAGGCTCACACTGAGGTTGGTGCAGGACATTTGCACAGCACTTCCTACAACACCAAGGTGTGATTTTCAAGAGATGCTTTTTAAAGCTGTGAGTTCTCAGGGATGACTACCCTGCAGAATCCTGCACTTGACTCCATGTGTGGTATGTCACACATGTTCCGCCCTTACTCTGTTGGCATCCACCCCCATTCCATGCCCACTTCTCCAAACCACCCTTCCTTAGCACAGGGTCCACCTCCAGGTTCCTGTCCTGCAGGCCCTGGGTGTGACATGCTTCGTTGCTGTTTTTCTCCTTCGAATGAGTTGATTTCATTTCCTGAGAAGTATCCAAGTCCATAGGAAGATTGGACTGAAGGACTTTGGTCAAATACCACACTGGTGGCTATCTCTGCTTGGAAAAGCAAGGACCTCCAGTCTATAGCATAGCTCTTACCAGACCATGCACTTTTGGCATGATCCTGGGGCATTCTCCTCCATAGTAGTGGCACAGTTGGCCACAGAGCCACCATACTTGTTCCTCCTTCAACAGAGCAACTCACTCTTTTTTTTTTTTTTCAGAACTGGCGTTTGAACTCATAACCTTGCACTTGCCAGGTAGGCACTTGTTCCATGGAGCTATCTCCCCAGCCCCTTTATTTATTTATTTATTTATTTATTTATTTTATTTATTTTTGTCTCTTTTGTCTTTTTGAGACAGGGTCTTGCTATGCAGTTGAGGCTGGCCTTGAGCTCATTTTTGTAGTCCAGGCTGGTCTCAAACTTGTACCAATCCTCCTGCCTCAGCCTCCCAAGTGCTGGGATTACAGGTGTGAGCCACTACACCCAGCTTATTTATTTATTTATTTATTTATTTATTTATTTATTTATTTATATTTTTATTTATTTTGTGGGACCAGGGTTTGGCCTCATGACCTTACACTTGGCAGACAGGTACTTGTGCCACGGAGCTATCTCTCCAGCCCCACAACTCACTCTTGGTAGTGCCCAGGCCTGACGCCTGGATCCTGTAGGGCCCACCTGTGCTTGACCCCTGAGGCCCACCACCACCAGTTCTTGACCCCCTGCCTTGGGCAACTCTTCAACCATGCCTGCAAGAAGTGGTTACAACCTAGTGTCACAAAAGATGGAGTTGTCCCCTGGACTTCGTTGTTACTGTTCTTTTTTGTGGTTGGTTTCACCTTACTCTACCACTCTTAACTAAAATACCAGGATCCACCCTCTTTGTTTTTTTCAGTTCAACAAGTACAATATGTTATAGGAAAATCCACACAAAACACTGTGCTGCATGAGGAATTTTGCGAACTGAACTAGAACTGTACATTTTGACTAAAGCTCACACACACACACACACACAACATCACCAAGGTGCTGGTATCCCTCTCCATTCTCTTTCATGGCAACCGTGCAGATCTTTAAAGTGTCCCCAAATTCCCTGTGTGATGGCATGTGCGCTCTTACTGTTCCATAATTGAGCAAATATATGGTCACTCAAAGCCACCATCCAATACAGTCATACTTTGGGGCAGCAGGGCCTCACATCCTGCACTGCACCTCTGTGTGGCAAGTACTTAGGAGCCCAAAGACGGTGCATCCAGGTGGCTCAGCATCCATGGCTGCCCATCAGACAGGTGTCAGCATCATAAATCAGCAGAATTGTCAGAGAAAAGCCCAGGATTACAGAAACTGTGAGCAGCATTCAGTTTGCAGGTCACCTGGGCTTATGATGATGTCACATCCAGAGAAAGCCAGTGTATGTGGAGAGATAAATCTTATCAAATATACTGGATTTGGGGCCCAGCAGGATGGCTCAGTGGTCTAAAGCGCCTGCTTAGGAAAGCTTGGTCGGCTGCAGGGACTGCAGTTCAATCCCCGGCACCACATGCTTCGCCAGCCCTGCCTGCAGGGCAGGCTGAGCCAGACATAAAAATAAATAAACAAACAAACAAAAGTTCTGAAATAAGAAATAAAATAAAATAAAAATAATTCTAAAAAAATAAATAAATAAACTATTTAAAAAAAATACTGGATTTCCCCCTGAGGATTAAGCCCAGGGCCTCATGCATGCTATAGCAAGTTACTTCCTCAGCCTGAAAGTACATTTACTACACCCAGCCTTGCAGGATCGCAGCACAGCCAAGTGGAGCTTACACATGGCCAGAGCACCTATATGAAGATCTCCATCAGATGAGCAAAAGTGAGGTGTGACCCATTCCAGACATTTCACTGCGCTGAACACCAGGGGCCACTGTGGCAAGTGTGTATGAATCTAAATTCCAAGATGGTGGGGGGAAAGTTCTAGAGGATAGGAAGCTTTCAGCTGCGTTGTCACCTTAAGACTACCATCACAGCTGTGGTCCATTACTGCTGGGAACACCATTATGCAGTGTGTGGCCCGGGTCCACCCCAGGGCAAAGGTGTGGAGGGAGACTCACACTCACCACTAGGACTTTGCCGTGTCCATGTTCTACTTATTACCTAGTTAACACAAGAATGGGTTCGTACTGTCAAAAAGTCTTCAGGCTTTTGCACAAAAAGAATGAGTTCTGACTCTGTCCTCATCCTTTGCACTAAACCACCTTCACTGTAGGGACAGGACTGCTCTCTGGTTATGTCTGAGGGGGACTGAGTGCATGTCCCTCAGTCACTGCTGTGGTGGGGGGGACCTGCAATGTCCCCAGATGCCCATGTGCTCAAGGCTTGCTTCCCAGCCTGTGCAGCTCCCAGCAAGTGCAGGACTCTGAGGAAGAGGTTATGTAGGGTGAGAAGAACAGGCCTCGTCCATCACACACTTCTACTATGATGCTCCATACTTCGTGGTCCCAAAAAAATAGGATCAATTAACTACAGACAAAAGCATCTGAAACTGTGAGCCAAAGTGAGCCCTTCCTCTTTGTAAGTTTATCACCTTGATATTTAGTCTCAGTGATAGACCGCTAACTAGCACACCTACCAAGCATCCTTAAAGTAGCTGTAACTTCTGCTGCTCAACACTTTCCCTCCAAAAACCTTACTTTTCCTCCTTTTTCATACAAATCCCTCCACAGAGTTCCCTAGGGCAGACTCCTCTGCCCACTCAGCAAGTCACCTAATGTGCACATCCCCTCCTTGGCTGTCCTTTGTCCTGGTGGAAGGTATGACTGCCCTGGCCAAGCAGTTGACCAGCCAGCAAGCCAAAGCTCTGCTCCTCCCACAAAGGTGATGGAAGTGGACAGAGACCCAGACCAATTATTAAGTAACTAACACGACAAACTTGTTTCTCTTCTTTCTCTTCTCTTCTCACTTGCTTGTTTTTGTTTTTTTTTTTTTCTTTCTTTCTGTATTTTTTGTGCCATTCCTTTTCCTGTAGCAAGAATAGTTTGCTAATGTTTTCATGGAGAAAAATCATTTAATTGCTTCTGTTATTCCAATTATCTACTCAAGAGTCAGTGTTTGTTTCCTATAATACACAACTGTTCTGGTTAAAAAGATTAACCTGTTCTGGTTAAAAAGATTAACTTTGGGTAGAAACAGAGCCTGAATTTATACAAACTGCAGAAAATTAGCATTCACGTCTGATAAAGACTGGTCCACCTCTGGGGCATGTCCGCATCCAAGGGCTGCAAGAATCCAGGACACAGCAAGGAAGGGCAGGTACTGGAATGTTCCATAACATCAATGAATGGAGTCAAGACGAAAGTGAGCCGGGCGTGGTGTGCACACCTGTAATCCCAGCACTTGAGAGGCTGAGGCAGGAGGATCCATGCGAGTTCAAGACCAGCCTGGGCTATAAAAGTGAGCTCTAGGCCAGCCTGAACTGTATAGTGAGACCCTGTCTCAAAAAGACAAAAAAAAAAAAAAAAAAAAAGAGCAAAGTATGACGCCCCAAGCTTCCTTCTTCCAAAAGTGATGTTGTAGAGTCAACTTCTGATTGTGTCTTTTTTTGTCACAAGTGCTACCAAATAAGACAAACTGGGAAGAAAGAATCTTATTTGAGGGGCCCAGCAGGATGGCTCAGTGGTCTAAAGCGCCTGCAGGCGGCTGCAAGGACGGTGGTTCGATCCCTGGCACCACATGCTGCTCCAGCCCTGCCCTCAGGGCAGGCTGAGCCGGCCATAAAAATAAATAAATAAACAAACAAAGTTATGAAACAAGAATAAATAAATAAATAAATAAATAAATAATAGACTTTTGGGGAAAAAAAAAAAAAAGAATCTTATTTGGGAAGAGTTTGCAAAAAATTAAAGTTCTTCAGTGAGGCCCAGGCTTTCCCAAGTGACCTCTTATGCAGAACAGTACCAAAGCACCTCACATGACACCCCAGGGGCCACCCTTGACTCTAAGGTCTGTCTGCACCTGTTTTCTGTGCTATAACAGTAAGTAACTTATGAAGCACAGAAGTGTATTTGACTCATGGTTCAGGGGGATGAGTAGTGTGAGTCACAGTACCACCCTCTGGTGGGGCGCTACTGCTGTACCGCATCCTGGGGGAGAGAAGACAAGCCTTCCTGCTCCTCTTCTACAACCAAGACTGCCAAGATGGAACATTCATCTTTTTTTTTTTTTTTTTTTTTTTTTTTTTTTTTTTTTTTTTTTTTTTTTTTTTTTTTTTTTTTTTTTTTTTTTTTTTTTTGTGGGACTGGTGTTCAAACTCACAACCTTGCACTTGCCAGGCAGGCACTTGTGCCACCGAGCTATCTCCCCAGTCCCGGAACATCCATCTAATCCTACTTACCTTTAAACATCTAATCCTACTTACCTTTAAACATCCAGCTCCAAATAACATTAAATCATGAATCTAGGTATTAGTTTCCTCAGACATGAATTCAAGGGGCCATATGCAAGCCACAGCAACCCTCATTGCCCCTTGTACTGTCTGAGATGAACAAGACAAAATACACAGGGGCTACTCAAAGTCAAGTGTGTCCACTCATCAATACATCTGCTGAGGTCTTACTGTGTGCTGACTGCTCTGCTAGGTGCTAGAATGAGCCTGCAACACAGAGTGCCTGCCTCCTAGGCCTAGGTTTTATTAAAAATGTATTATGCTATATTATATCATGTAACTATATTACAACCTGCTGTTATCGTTTGTATCCTGATGTCCTCCCAAAGCCTCATGAACTCATACATGGGGCTTTTCTGATGACACTGGATGACTGCATGGATGCACATTAAGGGTGTGTGATTGATTGGCTTTGCATAATTTGGTTATGGACAACTGAAAGCCCACCCTGGGTGTAGATGGAAAAAACAGATAGGACTGGATCCTGGATAAAATAAAAGGGAAAGAGGGGCTCACTTGCTGCTGCTTCTGGCCTGCTAGGTTGTAGGCCTATTAACTGGTGCCTTCTACATGGAGGGAATCCATGCAGACACAAGCCATAACAGTGGTACTACTTTGTCTCTGATACATGATTTTCTGTAGCTCCAGTGCAGCTGCTGAGCTCTCCCTGTCCCAGATCATCAGACCAGAGTCAGGTTTCGGCTTTGTGCACACACAGGCAGATCAGGGGCCAAGCTCTTGGTGTCAGCATGGGCCAGCATGCGCTCTCTCGTGACTCATCACTCCACAGGCAAAACCCAAGGATGGGGCCAGGGCAGGGCCAAAGCTCAGGAACAAGCCAGTTCAGAACTAATGCATGTCCTGAGCTCTGTTGTTTTGAGTTGTTATAACTGCCTTGCTTCCCTGTCTTAGTGAAGCGTTCACCTACTTGGCCTTGAGCAATCTTCCCCACACCACTGTTAATGAGCTCTGTTAGCTCAGTTAAATTATGTCACATTCCCGCAAGAGTGCAAACCGACTGATTTTCATCTTCTGGTGACCAAAACATACAGGACCCCAGATTACCAGTGATCTATATTCTTCTTGGAAAAGAAAGCTCTGAACCTAGAAACACTGGGCACCAGCTCATCCCTTTGCAGAGGTGATAGCTTTAAAATCACACCCAAGGGCCAGTGGTATAGCTCAGTGGTATGAAGCCCTGCTTAGTTAGACAAGCTTAGGCAAGGTCCACAGTTCAATCCCTGGCACCACGTGCTGTGCCAGCCCTGCCCCCAACATGGGCTGAGTCAGCCACAAAAAGTAATAATAACAAAATAAAATGTAAGGGGGCCCGGGCTGGGGAGATGGCTCAGTAGAATAAGCACTTGCCAGGCAAGTGCAAGGGCCTGAGTTCAATCCCTGGTTAAAAAAAAAAAAAAAAAATGTAAGGAGGCCCAGCAGGATGGCTCAGTGGTCTAAAGCGCCTGCTTAGGAAAGCTTAGGCAGCTGCAGGGACCCCAGCTCGATCCCCGGCACCACATGCTGCGCCAGCCCTGCCCTCGGGGCGGGCTGAGCTGGCCATAAAAATAAATAGACAAAAGTTCTGAAACAAGAAAATACAATAAAATAAAAAATAAAATGTAAAAATCTTATTTAAAAATATAAAATAAAATCACACCCAAAAGCTGGACAAGGGTGCCCCATACAAAAGATACCAAGGCTACTCACATCTCAGAAGAGCTCCACTTAGAAAACTAGGAATAAGAATGCCACAGGGCCAGGATGCAAACCTTGCTCATAAGCAATGGGGTTATCTCTACAGGGTACACGCACAAGTTTGTCTTCTATCTCAGTAGCACAGTTCCTGAGGCTGGGCACACTTCACCAAGAAATAATTGGACGCATAGTTCAGGAGGCTGGACGCCCCAAAGAACAGCACTTGCTCTGGTGAGAACCTTGGCTGGTCACAGCTTGGTGGAGGACAGCAGGATAAGAGTATGTGAGATGATACAGGCGAGATAGGAAGCAGAGCCGGGGTTGCCACAACCCATTCTCACCTGAACCGACACGCTCTGTGACGAGTGTGCATGTTTTCTGGGGCCAGCACTCTATCACCTACTTAGCTTCTACTAATCTCCCCTTCTAAGTATTCTGCCTCACTGAGGACCAGGTTTTCAGCATATCCTTGGGTGACATTCAAACCATATCCAAACTACATTCCTTTTTATACTTACATTTATGAACTGGAGATATTTGTGTTAAGAGAATATAACATAATTCTACCTTAAAGTCTGACGGAGCTCCAGGTAAGGTAACACATGCCTGTAATCCCAGCACCCAGGAGGCTGAACCACCAGGATCATCATGAGTTTTAGGCCAGCCTAAGCTACCTAGTGAGTTCAGGCCTGTCTGAACTACATAGCAAAACCTTGTTTCAAAAAAATAAGTTTGGGGGCTGGCGAGATGGTTCAGTGTTCTAAAGCACCTGCTTAGGAAAGCTTAGGCAACCGCAGAAACCATGGTTCAATTCCCAGCACCACAAGCTGTGCAAGCCACACCCCCAGGGCAGGCTGAGCTGGCCATAAAAAACAGTTTAATGGAAACAGCTCAAAGAGACAGATCATACCCTGCTAGGAAATGATAAGGTAAAGAAAAAGAGAGATTAACTTGTTAACCTGTGAGTGTGGTGCTGCACCATATTTCAATTTTCAAAAATCTTCTGCCAGGTGCTGTTTCTCTTGTTCATGGAAAATCAGACATGTGAGAAAGACAAGTTTAAGAAGAGAGTATAGGGGCCCAGCAGGATGGCTCAGTGGTCTAAAGCGCCCGCCTAGGAAGGCTTAGGCGGCTGCAGGGACCGCGATTCGATCCCCGGCACCACATGCTGCGCCAGCCCTGCCCTCAGGGCAGGCTGAGCCAGCCATAAAAATAAACAAATAAACAAACAAACAAAAATTCTGAAACAAGAAAAAAATAAAATAAAATAAAAATTCTAAAAAAAAAAAAAAAATGACCTGGTCCAAAGTTATCCCACATCTATAGGGATGTGGCCACTTTTCCTAATTAAGTCTGAGCTAATTTTCCATGGTAGGCACACTACATATTAGGATTTTGTTTGTTGTCCATTTGATACATCTCTCTTGGACAGCAACGCTGTTCGCAGTTTCTGGGGATATGGTGGGAAAGAGAGCAGACCACTTCTAGATATATCTTTGGAGAAGGAAAGACACAAGTCAAATTATCAAAGAAATAATCGAGGGCCAAAGAAAATCCAGAGTATGCAGCAAAAAGGCATCTGATGGGCTGGGGCCAGGCCCTTCCAGCCGGAAGTAAACAACACCTTTGCTGTTGACCTTGTTGTAGGAGTCCCTTTTAGTTCCTCATTTTGATCCGAGAAGTCAGTATTTGTAATCCCAAAGTTATGTTATTGGGCCCAGCAAGATGGCTCAGTAGTCTAAAGCACCTGCTTAGAAAGCTTAGGTGGCTGCAGGGACCACAGTCCGATCCCGGGTACCACATGCTGCGCCAGCCCTGCCCTCAGGACAGGCTGAGCCGGTCATAAAAATAAATAAATAAACAAACAAAAGTTCTGAAATAAGAAAAAAAAAAGTTATGTTATTGGAATCTCACCAAGATAATTACAATCTACCACTTCCCATGCAACTCGTGGTCAAAGTAAAGACTAAAATATTTATAACTACTAGGGAGTCAAGGGGCTCTAAGTCCAGCCACAAAGATGGTTCTCTAGAACAAAAGGAGCGATCCAAGGCCTCACTCAGCTTTATTCAGTGGAGGAGTGGTTTGAGGAGGAATGACCAAGAATTGTGGGAGGTAGGTGAATACTGTAAGCTGAGCTAGGTGGGAGGCCTACATTTACATCTGCCAGCTGCAGAGGACATGCAGAGAGAGTGATCTGCATAAGACTATTTACATAGTATCTAATGTTTTGGGTAGTCATTTTATACCAATGACTTCAGCTTTGATGTAATCTTTCAAGTCCCAGGAAGTCATAGCCTCTGTCTCAAGGCTCCTTCCCAGCTGGCAGCACAGAGCATTGGCTCTTCTACCTGTCACATCCTGGCTCACATTAAGGAGCAGCAGGTATAGGGTACCAGGGAGACCTGCATACCACCTTCAAAGACTATCACCAACACCTCAGCTAGACCAATATACATTGCTTAAGGCTAACTGAGAGGATAAACAAAAGTCCTAGCCAGCTCTTACATATCAATACAAGGAAATAGGGCCAGACTCAGTCAAAATAGAGACAGTTGCTCTTCCTCCAATGAGAGCTGGTCAGGTGGTCCTCCACACTTGTCACCGTTTACAATGTATTTGCTTCTTTATTTAACTTTTTCAAGACAGTCCCACTGTGTTGCCTAAACTGACCTCAAATTCCTTGGCTTAAAGCCTTTGTCTCCCAAGTAGCTGGCTTCAGATATGGACTGGCTTCAGATTTTATTTTAAAGTGTATCACGGGTAATATAAATGCCAGGGTACATCAGTCCCTGAGCCTGGGCTTTTCTTGCACTTGACTTCCATCTGAACCTCTGTCTGTTGATAGGGAGAGAGGATGAATAGATACTGGAGCTCCCAAGATCCTCAGAAAGGATAGCCACTGGGTCCTAGGGAGGGGGACCTACAGCTGCAGGAGCCCAAACATGTAGGGTCTCAACCCCACCTTCATTTTCCATGTTGTCTTCCAAATTATATATATAAAGATGTACAAACATCATATCTTAGTATTGAGGCAGTATGGACACACTGAGACATAATATTTACACATCTTTGTGGGGTTCAGCGAATAACTCAATATATATGAAATTTATACATCTTTATGGAGTGTAGTAAGATACTTCTATATATATATATATATATATATATATATATATATATATATATATATATGAAATGTATACCGATAAAATCAGAGTAATTAGCACTTTCTGTTGATCAAACAACCATTTCTTAGTGTTGGGACCTTTTGTTACCATCTAGTTATTCTGAAATATATCAGTGATTACTGTAACTAATAGCAATATCCCACTGAGCTATAGAAAACCAGAACTAACTCCTCTCTATTTTGCTGCCCCTTATCTAACTTCTTTCCAGCCTTTCTGCCCTGTGTTCTTTTTTTCTTTTTCTGGTTTCAGAACTTTTGTTTGTTTATTTATTTATTTTTATGGCTGTCTCAGCCTGCCCTAAGGGCAGGGCTGGCACAGCATGTGATGCCAGGGATTGAACCCCAGTCCCTGCAGCCACCTAAGCTTTCCTAAGCAAGCGCTTTAGACCACTGAGCCATCCTGCCGGGCCTTGCCCTGTGTTCTTAAGGATGGAACTAAAGATTAAGTTGAATGAAACAACCAGACATAGAAAGACAAACATATATCATCTCTGCTGTGGAGACCCAAAAGAGGCTCCCTCTCTGCCCTGGCCAGAGCCTCCTGGATTGCCTTTTAGCAAACAACTTGAGCCCAAGTCCTCATCTCAGGTCCACTTCTTGGGAAGCCAGAGTAAGAACAGACTCCAAAGCACTATGTGAAAACCAAGCAGGGGAGGCTGAGAAGAAGCTGAGAGAGAGCAGAGAGACCAAGAAGTGGTGTCCCAAAGCCAAGTGTGTTCTAAGGGCTTTGAGGACACTGCCAAGCACCCCGCACAAAGTGGCCCCTAGGCCCAGCCTCACAGTCAGGAGGACAGATGCATACCACAAACTCCAGATGGCAAGGTGAATGAGAGTTCTGCCCAGGGAGCCAGGGAAAGCACTGACCGCCTTGGAGGTGGGGCTGGGGAGGGAGTCTTACACCTACCGCATGCACAACAAGCACCCCAGAGCTCCACAGAGTGAAGCACCTACCACTCATTCTCCCCACGTGGCCATCTTGTTATTCTTCCTTTCAGCTCTGGAGGCTGGCTGCCTTCTTCCAGGTGGCTTCTGTCTCTCTGAGCAGCGGCAGGCACACAGAAGCAGAGGCTGGTCTCACAAAACTCCCATCCTTCATCCATGGCCAATGCCAGCTCTTGTCTGGGACCCACTGGGGCTGCAGCCCCACCATGTGCCTTGTGCACCACTTGGCTTGGTGACAGGGCTTCCATAGCCAGCAGCCCAGGGGCCGTAGGCTGAGTACTCACTCTTCCCATAGTGCATTCATCGCAGCTGTGGTTCTGTGAGAGGTGGGCCACTGAACATCCCACCCTCTGGTAAGATGAGTGCTGCTAGAAACAGGTTCATTCAGCCCTCCTGCTCGCTTGCTCTTCAGCCACATTTCATGGACAACCTCACTCCAGCCTTTATTCCTGGATGTCCCAGCCTCTGAAAATGGGAGCTAATATATTTGCCTATCATGAATCACCCAGTCCTGGGCACTCACTTACCTCAGCACAAAGCACAAGGGAGACTCAAAGCCCCTTCACACCCTCCTCTCATAGCAGCTCGGCACCACCTCCAAGACCTCTGTCAGTACTCATCACAAAGGCTGACTCCAGCCTGATGAAGTAGCCCATCACTGAGAGACAAGTCAGCAGCACACACCAGAAAAGCTGAGCAGACTGTGCTGCAAGCGCCATCTTCCAGAAATCAGCAGGGGTCATAGCGCTGGGCAGAAGCCCATCCTTGGGCCCTGGAAGGATGCGGGTGCTTGTGGGGAGGGAAGTGTGTGAGTGCAGTCTGAGGCTGCTGCCCTGCAAGCCTCCTACTGAGGACATGCGCAGAGACCCTGGAGGCTGGGAGCAGAGGAGAAGAGGCCCTTCCAGCCCACTCGCGCTCTACAAATCAAACTTTTGGAGTTGGCTGCACAGAAGCACGCCGTGTGTATTCAGCTGTCTCCATGGGGCCATGTGTGACCACCAGGCATGCCTGCCACTGGGGACACAAGCAGTCACCATGGGATGACATCCTAGAAGAATTCAGAGCCTGTGCAGAGATGCACATGGTAGCTTCCACAGACCCACCTGCACTTGGGCCGTTTGTACTTCATGACCTGCTCTTAAAACAGCAGCAGACCACAGCAGACTGCACCACAGAGTGACAAAGGAACCACACCACCATCCTCATGTAGAAGGAGACAAGACTTGGGGTGACCTCACTCTGTAATGATTCTCCTAGGAGCCACTACCCATTCTGGGAGCCCAGCATTAACCCAAAGCTCCTCCTCCAAGCCCTGTGTCCAAGCATCCTGAACATCACCGCACTAGGCCCAAGCTTCCCGCATGCAAACTCTTTGGACAATCATGCACAAGCTGTTAGGGGGTTTAACAGCCTCACTTCCTCCACCTTAGACATTGTGAGTTTCCTGGTCTTTTTGCTTTTAGTCTGCACTATTTCTTATCTCCTAAGACATTTGTGCTGATGCTGCTTCTGCTATTTCTGTCTAGAAATAGCTTATTCTCAGAAATCTAAAAAATGATACTTATTGTATCTTTTTCCCCCATAGCAAGAAATGCAACTGTTTCAGTTACTCTTCTCTCATTGCTGGGACAAATACCCGACACCTAAAATGAAGAAAGAAAAGGTTTATTTAGTCCACAGTTACCGGAGGTTTCAGTCCATACTCGGCTGGCTCCAAGGCAGAATGGCACATGGCAGAGGGCAGCAGTTCATGGTGGCAGAACAGCAACAATGGCAACACAGAGAGAGAGTCTCTGTTTCTCTGCATCTTTTATATTACATTCATGCTTTCTGCCTCAGGCTCTCTGTCTCAGGCCACACCCATAATCCCAGCAGTACTCAGACTCATAATCTCATTCTTGAATCACCAATAATCCCAGGGGATGATGAGTTAATCTCAAACTCTAGAAGTCTCTGCCCCATGACTACATGAGACTTTGGGGGAAAACTAGACACAAATCATAACAGCCACTAAGGAGAAAGATAATTAAATATCTTGGACTAATTGAAAACTTTAAGAATTCAAGCTACCCAAACCAAGTATGGATGGTAGAATTGAAAAGGAACAGGTGGGAAAGAAAACTCTAGATACCCATGGCATAATACAGAGCTCCCTGTATCACACACACACACACACACACACACACACACACACACACACACTTCTGATTACAGGCACTACTATCGGACACTCAATATGGGGCCCAGGCTGCCTGGCCATGCCTCTGTCTTTCCTGGGCTGATATGGGTGAAAAGCCACAGACCCAGGAGCCCTTTGAGAGAAGACTTAGGTGCTGTGAGGGATGTTTATTCCCAAAGCACCACGCTCTCTGCCCAAGGTTTTGTAGTAGCTCATGTTAGCCCCCTCTTCTTGGCAGCAGGTGTGTTAACAGGTAGACAGATAACATCAGGATGGCAGAAATTTGCTGCTATGAAATTTGCAAGAGATGAATGACAGGACTAGAATCAAACCCAGCTCCAAGTGTTTCCAGGCATATGCTCTATCAGATAATCTGTCCGCAATGGAAAATAAAGGGGGCAGAAGCCATTCCTCCATTATTTCCTCATCTGTTTTCATTGCAAAGGGGAAGCCTCCCCACTGCTCTGAGCTCGTGTTCCAATGGCCGCTTCCTCTCCGGATGGCAGCAGCATGTGAAGAGCACCAAGACAGGTTTCATAAAGCACAGGCCAAATTTTTCTCTGCAAAGACCAGCGAAAAGCTCCAAATCACCCTGCAAAAGAATTAAGTAGCAGTGGGTAAAAACTCACTAATAAGAATTGAAATCTGCCAAATGTTTACTTTTTGTCAGGCCTTGGATTTAGCACATTTAATTTTCAGAACTCAGGGCCACAGGGACTCTCCTTGTTCCATGGCTCGCTGTCACAACAACGCACACGAGGGTTGGAACAAAGTCTTTCTGATGTGGCACCGCCTGCATCAGCACTACTCACTTTCCCAAAGTCCTGTGCCACTGGAGAGGCCAAATTGATCCCGACACCCCTGGGCACCATGAGTCTTGAAACAGCTTGGTTATTTCTAAGCCACAGGCAACGACCCATTCATTTCAGCGCATATTAAATACCTGGAATATTTAACAAGATCTTTTTTTAAAAGGTACAAAAATTTCCACCTCTGTACACTTGGCTTCACAATGTGAATCCTAGAGCCTTACAATCAAAATTTATTTATGTTGTTTCCATAGTAAACATTAGGCATTTTCTCCTGCTGTTGTTTTCTAAGAAATTAGTAAAGGGCAGTGCTGAGGAGGACAGGTACAAGGTCATCTGGGCTCTGTGCTCCCGAAGCAGCAGTCCCTCCCCAGCCACTCTGGAAGCCATCTAAGGGTCACATCCTTGGTGGTCCACGTTTTGAAAGAAGCCATGTCTAGGGCAAGAGAGAATCAGGCAGGGTGTGGGTGCTTCCTTCGTATTGTGTTTACTCCCATTCGCTGGGCCTTTGCCTTTATGACTTGGTTGCTTTCTAGACTATCACCCTGGCCATTATATTTCTAGACAGGAACTTAGAAGGACACTGAGACAGCCACAAGAATTGGCCTTGTTGAACCATTTTAACTATGAATCAGGGACTCTTTCCAGAGTGTACAAACTCAGGCTATTTTTTAAAAAAAAATTATTTTTCTTGTTTCAGAACTTTTGTTTGTTTGTTTATTTATTTATCTTTATGGCCAGCTCAGCCTGCCCTGAGGGAAGGGCGGGCGCAGCATGTGGTGCCGGCGATCGAGCCGCGGTCCCTGCAGCTGCCTAAGCTTTCCTAAGCAGGCGCTTTAGACCACTGAGCCATCCTGCCGGGCCCTCAGGCTGTTGTTTTTGGAGCAATGGAGATGGAGGGCCAGATTCAAACCTCCCCAGAGTTTGTACTTGTTGCACATGGATGGAGCCTGGGCCTAGAGCCCCAGATGAGTGGTCCCCACACTCTTGGATTTAGGGATGCAGGTGGACCCTGCCCAGTGTGCTCCCACAGGGACCAGAGCAGGCGGAGATGGAGAGGCCCCCACCTCTCCACCCCTGCTCGTTGAGCTGTGCCTTTCATCCACCCAGCCCTCCTGGGCCCCTTGGTGACCTGAGTGGTGATGTGGGGAGTCACCTGTAGCGAACAGGGTGCTTGCCTCTCTCATGCAGCCCATCTCCATCATTCAAAGCCTCAGTTCACAGCAAAATACCCCAAACCAAAAGCTAAAGGCAAATACTCAGTCTTCCTACCAAATTCACTTTCCTGCCCTTTTGCTCACTTCTCTATCGGTGGTGGCTGGAATATAAATCTATCCTCTGCACTGTGACCAGAGGGCCCTGCAGAAGGCAGGAGGTTGTCTCCCAGCTTCAGGCAGCTGGGTGCCAGATCCCTTCCCCAGCAGCCTGCTCAGTGACCATCAGGTGTGGCTGCGTCTGCATTGCAAAGCTATTTGGGAGGCCATAGGGCAAGGACAGCCAAGGGGCAAGACCTTCTTTACCCAAAGCTTATGACCCTACAGAACCTGCTGCTTCTAATTTTTTCTTCTTTTTTTTTTTTTTTGTCTTTTTGAGACAGGGTCTTGCTATGCAGTTGAGGCTAGCCTTGAGCTCACTTTTGTAGCCCAGGCTGGTCTCGAACTCGCACCAATCCTCCTGCCTCAGCCTCCCGAGTGCTGGGATTACAGGCGTGTGCCACCATGCCTGGCTTTCTTTCCTTTTTCTTTCTTTCTTTCTTTCTTTCTTTCTTTCTTTCTTTCTTTCTTTCTTTCTTTCTTTCTTTTTTGTGTTTTTTTGTTTTGTTTTGTTTTTTGTGGGACTCACGACCTTGCCCTTGTTAGGGAGCTATTTCCCCAGCCCCTGCTGCTTCTAGTTTAAGGTCTCATTTTTCTTCTATTTTGAGATTTCCCTCCTGGATTTGAGGAATGCTGAGATGTGCCCAGTGTCGAAACCCCAGTACAGAGTGGCCCTGCTGTCTGGGCTGGCTACGCCACCAGCCTTTCAGCAGAACCATGACAGCCAGGGAGTTGCAGGTGACCTGAGCTGCTGATCTGATGGCCACTGAGCAGAGGAGGCTTGAAGGGTCCCAGCAACTGTACAGAAGCTTGGGGTCAGCCTTGTCAATAAGGCGAAGGCCCCGAGAATGACAGTAAACAGGCCAGGCAGCTCCTGAGGTAGAGAGAAACCATGCCATTGTACACTGCTGCATACAGAAGTGGACTCTACTGGAGAGGGATGGGAAGGCAGACTCAGGAGTCCTTCAGGGGACACCCACAACTAGAGGGAAAATGAGAAGGGAGAGCCAGGGTGCGTGGAGGCACACCGGGAGATGGACAGCTCCTGTGTCACAGGGAGTTCAGGGCTCCTCATCATCCATCCCTCATCCACCTCCACTCACGCTGCTGAGTTCAACCAGGTCCAGGAAAAAACAGACTTCAGCCCGCGTCTACACTGAAGTATCTTCCACACATTGAAAGCTGCTCTTCATAGTTGTCCTAATGCCCTGAGGCTCTGAAGTGTGGTTCTGCATTCTTTTTAACATTTGACTAGAAGGAGCCTTTCAGACTCTATACCCCAGGGCTCTGGTCAGGCATTTCTGAGTTTGATGTTTTCTATTTCAAGCTGAAATCAGCAAATTAAAACTGAATTGAACAACAAAGAAAACTTCCTCTTTGGGTTTTTAATGAGTTAAAGACCAGCAATGAAGGCTGACTTGGTGGGTCACCGTCAGCGCAGGTCCTCTGGTCCAAAGCGCGCAGAGGTGGGAACTGAAGTGAGTGCCCCTGTCCTTGTAGCGTTTCCTCCGCACGGCAGCTCTCAGCGGGGCTGCCTGCACCATGGCTCTCAGCAGAATGGAGATGCAGAGAAAAAGTCCAGGCCCACAACCTTTCAGAGCCCCTGAGCAGCGAGGAGGTTGGCTTCTCTTGCAGAGCTCTGCGCACTGTTGAGACAGTGAGCTTTTGCTTGCTGCAGGGCAAGGCTGTTGGATGCTTTCAAATTGGAGCCTGATACCCTTGATGAATAAAAAGCCACTGTCTTGAGTCTATGCACAGCCTGAATTATCCCATGGTACTAGAGTCCCCTTTTTTCTTCAGAGAGATACTGCTGAGTACTTGCAAGGCTTCAAAATGGCCAGGAAATTCATGAACTTGTTTTCAAAAATAATTTCATTCCATTCTAAAATTAGAAGTAGTGAAAGTCAGGGACCTAAAACCAGTTGCTCAAGTGAGTGTTTATGTTGGACACATAAACTTGTTTTCCAACTTGTTTTATGGATCCCAGCTAAGTCACAAGGGGAGGTGACAAATAGGATTCCCCCAATATAGGCAATAAACCTGATCCCAGGAGGGGTGTCCCTCCAGGACCCTGTCTCACGCTGTGGCAGGAAAGGGACACTGACACTTCGAGCTGCCTTGGAGAATTCTACCACTGAAGCACCCATGCACTGATATCAAGCTGCCCTGGAATGCAAACTGCAACTCTGGAAATGTAAATTGAGTGGGTGATAATTTTATGCTTTGGCTGCAGGAAGAAGCATTCAGGAAATGTGCTTCAGGCACATTCAGTTTGCTGAAAAATGAAGACTGTCACATACAGTTTGGCCACCTACTTGGCAGTCATGACTTAACACAGCCTTGTTCTCTTTCTACGGAAGCACAGTGCTAAAGCTGATAGTTGCGTCATAGTTGGATAAGTTTCAGAAAGAAACATCTATATTCTAAACTGAACAGGGAAAAAACGAGAGTAGGCTATTGTGGAAGAAACTGAATTCTGGCGAGGACAGTTCTTAAAAATCTACATGTAGACTTTCATGCCCAAGGTCAGACAGCCCTCAAATGTCCTGGAGAAAGTGGTTGTGCTGCTCCTGCTCAGCCTTCTGGCTCGGCCTTGGATTAGCAGCGGGAGACTCCAGTGTGGGTGTGGCGGGGACACGTTCTTTTCTGCGTTTTATTCACTCTGCCACTAGTCTTGGCATTCATTCCATTCATATACAGAGCTTTTCTTTTTCTTTTCGGGTTTTTTTTTTTTTTTTTTTTTTGAGAGCTTTTCTCTTAAGTAGAATCCGGATACAATTTGCTAATCAATTCCTCCTACTCTGCAATCGAATGGCCAAGTACCCACACAAATAAACCCTCATTTAAATTCGCAGTTCGCAGTTGTCTGAAGCTGAGCCCATCCAAGTTCGCTGGCCACCTGTGCCTCACTTCCTGTGAGTTGTTTACTTTCTGCTCACTTCATTAACAATTCTGTGAACTGTTTACTCTTCTGAGGTTTGGTGGTTCTTGTAGCTGGTTGAGTGTATTCTCCTCTCTGCGCATTCCCTTGTTTATATATTTCAGAGTGCTGTCCTCTCCTACACTTTCTATTGTACGCAAATTCGAGCATTCATTGTCAAGTCCAACTTTAAAAGTATCTTATGTGGACCTTGATTGTGATGAAATTATCTATGCTGTTGGGAAAGAGTTGGAATCTTTGGAGTATGAAGATGTTCTTACAAAAGGTTGGCCTGTCTCTCCACTTACACAAGCTTTTTGTGTTCTTTCAGGGTAAGACACAGATATCCTGTTGATGGCCTCTAGCAAAGAAGCAAGATTGTGCCCTTTAATTGAGAGATATATTAAATATTGAAAACCACTTTATATCCTGAAGAAAATATGGATTTTCTGTTTTGCTCACTAAGGCTGTATTGTCTTCTTTTTTTTTTTTTTTTTTAAGAATTTTTTAACTTTTTTTTTCTTGTTTCAGAACCTTTGTTTGTCCATTCATTCATTTTTATGGCTCTGGCTCAGTTCACCCTGAGGGCAGGGCTGGTGCAGCATGTGGTGTTGACAGCAAGTCCCTGAAGCCGCCCAAGCCCTCCCAAGCAGCCACCTTAGACCACTGAACCATCCCTGCTGGGCCCCAAAGTTTGTATTGTCTTCTGATATCCTATAACCTTGCCATTCGTAGTAGAAACCCTGATTTCATGAGGTGTTTTATTTCTTTAACATATAGTTACAATCAGTGAGCAAATATTGTATTTAAGATTTTGAGTTGCAGATTCAAAGTAAAAGGAGTTTGTGACCAGGCACTGAAACCTCGAAAACCTTGGGCCAAAATAAATCCTAACTCTTTTAAATGGATTTATCCCAGACTTTTTTACATTGACAGCTGATTGAGGCAGGTGACCAAAAGTAAACACTAACAGCCTTCAGTTGTGTTTGTCCTCAAGTCTTTATGATGAGTATCCCTGCTGTGTTAAATTTTCCATTGTAGGAGCCCCGCAGGATGGCTCAGTGGTCTAAAGCCTGCTTAGGAAAGCTTAGGCGGTTGCAGGGACCACGGTTGGATCCCGGGCACCACATGCTGCGTCAGCCCTGCCCTCAGGGCAGGCTGAGCCAGCTATAAAACTAATAAATAGACAAATGATAGTTTGTTTAAAAAAAAATTTCCATTGTATATACCTATGAAGCAAGTACAAGGAAGAGTGTTCTTGTGATGGTCTGGCCCAAAGCCTCAGGAGGACTAGGGAGGGCTGAGTTACCCGGACAAGGCAGACAGCATGGGGGGTCAGAAACATCCACTCTTGCCACCCACAGGGTGGCCCAGCATGGCCTGGAAGCCTCAGAGCAGTGCCACATCTCGGAGCCAGCCCCCATCTGCTTCTGAGACTGCTGAGAGACTTGCTCACGCTCCCACAGTGAAGAAGCCCTGAATCTAAAGAGTTCTGCAAGCAGGTCACAGTAAGTGCTGCAGCATTTTCCGTGTGTCCTAGGAGTCAAAACTGGGAAGCGTCCATCCATGGTGGATCTTAGGTGTGCTGAACAAGACAGATGGCATAGAAACCCAGTCGCGGCCCATTTCCGAGGGAAGGATCTATTTTTTTTTAATTTTTTATTTTATGTTTTTTTTGTTTTGTTTTATTTCAGAACTTTTGTTTGTTTATTTATTTATTTTTATGGCCATCTCAGTCTGCCCTGAGGGCAGGGCTGGCGCAGCATGTAGTGCCAGGGATTGAACCGCGGTCCCTGAAGTCACTCAAGTTTTCCTAAGCAGGCACTTTAGACCACTGAGCCATCCTGCCAGGCCCTTCAATTTTTTTTTCTTTTTAAGAGTATAAAAATATAATAAAAATGATACAGAATTCCAAAACAATATGATAGGATATTAACCATAGTTATTATTATTATTATTATTATTATTTTGTCTTTTTTTTTTTGTCTTTTTGAGACAGGGTCTTGTTATGCAGTTCAGGCTGGTCTTGAGCTCATTTTTGTAGCCCAGGCTGGTCTTGAACTCGCACCGATCCTCCTGCCTCAGCCTCCCGAGTGCTGGGATTACAGGCGTGCGCTACCACGCCCGGCAATTATTATTATTATTATTATTTTGTCTTTTTGAGACAGGGTCTTGCTGTGCAGTTCAAGCTGGCCTTAAGCTCACTTTTGTAGCCCAGGCTGGTCTCGAACTCACACTGATCCCCCTGCCTCAGCCTCCCAAGTGCTGGGATTACAGGCATGTGCCACCACGCCCACTAATATTATTTTTTATTTTTTATCTTTTTATTTTTGGTGAGACCAGGGTGCAAACTCATGACCTTGCACTTGCCAGGCAGGCACTTGTGCTACAGAGCTATCTCCCAAGCCCCAACAATAGTTATTATGTTGCATAATGTTACCTTTAAAGTAGTTGCTCAGACTAGTAGATATAGGCATACAAACCTGATCAAACAATATAAGCAGGAAGTGTTCTTCTCAATGAAGTAACAAAAATTAGTAGCACAATTATTTAAGCTGTCTTGAGCGTGTATTTTTTTTTTCTTCCTTATTTTCTCTTTTCTGCCATCCAAATTATTCTTTCCTTTTGAGCAGTTACTTTCCCTTTTACAATATCAATCCCAATTTTTTTAATGATGTGGTTAAGGATACTTTCCATTTCTAGTCTTTGTCTATTATTTTGAAAGCTTACTGGGCTAGGGAGATAGCTCTATGGCACAAGTGCCTGCCTCGCAAGTGCAAGGTCATGAGTTCTAACCCCAGCTTACAAAATTTTTTGTGGCTTGTTGCTGTTTTTTCTTTTATTTTATGATTGTCCAGAATAGCCAGAGATTTATTTATATTATTTCTGATTTTCAAAATTTCAAAATTTCATTGTTCTTATTTCTTTCTTTATACATATATATATATATATGTATATGTATATATATAATTATTTTTAGGTTTATCATTAGTTTTTAGCTTCTCTTTCTTTCTTTCTTTCTTTTTTTTAAATTTTTTTTTCTTGTTTCAGAACCTTTGTTTGTTTATTCACTCATTTTTATGGCCAGCTCAGCCTGCCCCAAGAGTAGGGCTGGTGCAGCATGTGGTGCCGGGGATTGAACCGAGGTCCCTGAAGCCACCCAAGCTTTCCCAAGCAGGCACTTTAGACTACTGAGCCATCCTGCTGGGCCCCTCAACTTTTATTTTAAGAAATATCTTTGTCTGGCTCCTGTTGCTGTAACAGAACCCTGGAGGCTGTCATTTAGAAGGAGGACAGCTCTGTTTGGCTACTGGTTCTAGCGGTGGGAGTCCAGTATCATGGGGTCTGCGGGGTTTTGTGCTGTTTCACCCCTGAGGGCGAGTGAGAGGTGTGAGCTGGCGTAGAGCAGCAGGAGCACATGGGGACGGCTCGCCATTGCCACCTGCTCCAGACAACCGCTCGGGGCCAGGAACAAGTGCAGATTTGCCCTTGCTGGCGTCACTATGCAGGGATCCAGCAGTGACCACTGCATGCCAAGTTCAGGAAGCTTCCTCTCCTCTCCATACCTTTGCCTGACACCCATCTCATCCTTCTGCACATCCTATCTTTGACAAAGCTGTCAGGAAAAAAAAAAAAAAAAAACACCTAAAATCACCTTCGAATGCAGCTGTGCAAGCTTCACACAGTGCCCACCATCTATCCTGTGTCTGACATGGGTGTTCCACTGCCTCCTGAGCTTAGATGTCCCAGTGGTGGGATTGCAAGGAACAGGCTTGCCCCTCAGGAGACAGCAGGAGCCTCAGACACATGCCTGATGGACGGGGACCACATTTAAATCAGATACCAAGACCAGGTGACTGGCAACTGACAAGGAACAGAGGCACAGATTATAATTTCTTTCTAAGGAAAGAAATGCGTTCCTAAAACATTTATGGCTCAGTTTCCTGAATTGCCTTACAAGCCACAGAGGAAATTGTATTTTAAACATCTCCCATGAATTAATTAATGTCCTTTTAAAGTCAAAATCAATTTTTCTTCCATGTATTTCATCAATTTTTCAAGCTGGCAGGAGTTACAGCCCTTCCCTAAGTGCCTCTTCCTTCCCAAATTACTATAAAATTCAATTAGAACCTAATATTCAGTACTTTGTGTACTTGGAGATGTTGCTTCAAGAAAGCCAGACAGAAATGAATTTATTTGTCAGTCTAATGTTATTAATTTAGTGGCTGCACCTCCTCAGCAGAGGGGTAGATGTTAATTGCAAAGCACCCAGGATCACCACGCACAGCAGACAGGCCGTGTGACAAGCCACCATCCCATCCTATTTTCATGAAGCCATGCCCTGGTATGCAAGTGCACACCTTCATGCTGACAGAGGGTTCCCATCTGCCACGGTGCCTGT
>PVJA010012281.1:26282-52536 GCA_004027025.1 Myocastor coypus
AAAAAAAAAAAAAAAATTCCTAGGCAAGGCAATTTTTTCCAACACTGCCATGGAAATCCCAATTTTCTGTGCTGCCCAGAGAAAACAACAGCCTCCCTGTATCATAGCCTTCCCACTGCTACCGAGGGCTCCGGGCCTCAGAGGCAGTGGTGCCTGACAGGGCAGGTGTGTCTCCACCCAGCTGCAGAAAATGGGATTAAGCGGGATGTAGCTCTGCCCTACCTGCCTAGCCACAAGGTGGAAGCCTCACAGGATGCCTTGTCAACAGGGACTGTATATGGACAACCGCAGCCTCCACAAGGAGAGGCGGGGGGTGGCCTCTTCGAGGCCATGCACATTTGAGGCACTCTACAGCGCTGGCGTCTGAGTGTGCCAGCAGCTCATATCACTACTCTGTGCCTGGATGGGGTGAGCTTGAATAGAGATTGAGTCTCAACAGAAACACACCCCACATCCCAAAGACTGGTTCAAAACAAACACTATAAAGTACTGAATGACATTTACATTGGTTACAGGTGCAGCTTAGGGTATTCAGTAAAATATATTCTTTTTTTTGGGGGGGTGGTCCACAGGGTGTTCAGGGTTTCAGGGTCTCACTAATAGATCAGACTTGTAATGATCCACCTGTTTACAGCCTCCCAAGAGCTGGGGTTATAGGCATGTGCCACCACAGCCAGCCTCAGTTGTGTCGCAGCACGCCCCAGGAATGGGGCCAGCATAGCAGGTCTGGGGACCAAACCCAGGCCCCTGTACCTGCTTGCAGGCACTTTAATCTGATGAGCTATTTGGCCCGCCCAGTAAAATATATTCTTTTGTTTGGTTGGTTTTGTTTGCTTATTTATTTATTTATTTTTATGGCCAGCTCAGCCTGCCCTGAGGGCAGGACTGGCGCAGCCTGTGGTGCTGGGATCGAACCGTGGTCCCTGCAGCCTTTCCTAAGCAGGTGCTTTAGACCACTGAGCTATCCTGCTGAGCCCTATTCTTAAAATAAATTTTACATCAACAGAACAATGAGTAAATAAGATGTGGCACAGGTATGCAGTGGAATTTATTTGCCTTTTATTTTCTTTTTAATTTTTAAATTTTATTTTATTTTATTTTTTTTCTTGTTTCAGAACTTTTGTTTGTTTATTTATTTATTTTTATGGCAGGCTCAGCCTGCCCTAAGGGCAGGGCTGGAGCAGCATGTGGTGCCGGGGATCGAACCACGGTCCCTACAGCTGCCCAAGCTTTCCTAAGCAGGTACTTTAGACCACTGAGCCATCCTGCTGGGCCCCTGCCTTTTTAGAGAAGGAAACTTTAACACGTTTTACGATGTATTGCCTTTGTGACATCTTGCTAATAGGAAATAAGCCAGTCACAAGAAGATAAGGACTATACAGTGGCATTTATGTCTGGGCTCAGAGCAACCAAAGGTCTCTGATTGTCGTGTGGGAGGGAATATGTGTAATTAACTGTACAGAGAGAAACTAGTGGTCACATAGGAATGTCTGATGGCAGGTGCCTACCTCCTGGCTGGGATGCTTTGAGAGGAAAGACCCACTGTCCCACACGCCTCCAGGAGCAGCTGCGTGAGGTCCAGCCCACACTGTGCACCCCATGCCAGCAAGTGTGCTGGGCAGGAAGGAAGGGTGCCTTCCTGGGGAGAGGGGAGGGACCAGAGAGAGTTAGTAGTGACCCTAGCAGAATGAGTGGCTGTGCCTATCAGGTGCCAGCAGCTCAGGCAACGATCCTGATGCTCTCCTAGGGCATGCTGTGCCCCACTCACCATCCTACAGCAGGGAGAATCAGGTACCAGGTGCTTCTGCCCTGGCCCCAGAACTGCTCGGTAGGAGGGTGGCAGTCTAAGCTTGGCCTTTGTATTTTCGACACTCTGTCTCCTTTCTAGAAGTGCCTGGCAGCCCCATTTCACACTCCCACATCAGTGCCAGCAGACTGCAGTGTCTGTGTCCTTTCCACCTCTCATGACACCTCTGCACAGAGGAAATACAAATGCAAGGTTAGAGTAGCCTTAGGAGAAGGGATGTTATCATTTTAAAGCTATTCTAAATAAATAAATAAAAGAAAATAAAACTATTCTAAAACTTACGAATGCAAGTTTTTTATTTTTTGTCCAATATAAAATGACACTATAAAATCTTTTTTTTAAGATTTTATTTTTCTTGTTTCAGAACTTTTTTTTAAAGAAGTTTTTATTTTATTTATTTATTTTTTTCTTGTTTCAGAACCTTTGTTTATTTATTCACTCATTTTTATGGCCGGCTCGGCCCGCCCCAAGGGCAGGGCTGGCACAGCATGTGGTGCCAGGGTTTGAACCGTGGTCCCTGAAGCCCCCCAAGCTTTCCCAACCAGGGACTTTAGACCACTGAGCCATCCCGCCCGGCCATTGTTTCAGAACTTTTGTTTGTTTGTTTATTTATTTTTATGGCTGGCTCAGCATGCCCTGAGCGCAGGGCTGGCGCAGCATGTGGTGCCCGGTTTTAAACCGCAGTCCTTGAAGCCGCCTAAGCTTTCCTTTTTTTTTAGAATTTTTAAGTTTTATTTATTTATTTTCTTGTTTCAGAACGTTTGTTTTGTTTTGTTGTGTTTGTCTTTTTGAGACAGGGTCTCACGATGCAGTTCAGGCTGGCCTTGAGCTCACTTTTGTAGCCCAGGCTGGTCTCGAACTCGCACCGATCCTCCTGCCTCAGCCTCCCGAGTGCTGGGATTACAGGCGTGCGCCACTACGCCCGGCTGTTTCAGAACCTTTGTTTGTTTATTTACTCATTTTTATGGCCAGCTTGGCCCGCCCCAAGGGCAGGGCTGGCGCAGCATATGGTGCCAGGGATCGAACTGAGGTCCCTGCAGCCGCCCAAGCTTTCCTAAGCAGGTGCTTTAGACCGCCGGGCCCCCTCAGGGATGCTTTTAACAACAACTTCTCAAGAGAACTCAGTGGGTCCAGTGAGAACTCTTTCAGTCAATTCTAAAAGCACCTCAGGGGCCTCACAGCCTGACCCTGGCCTTGCCACCTGATTACCACCGTGCTGGGTCCAAGCTTCCCACCAGGCCCGAACCATGGCAAGGGAGCCAGGGGAGCCAAATGAAGCCCATAGCTTAGTGAAAAGCATCTGCCAATGTCACTTCTCAATTCTACCGGGTGAGGATACTGCAATCACTCTTGCTTGTTTTTGCAAGCTTTCTCTAAGTTTAAAACAGAAGAAGAAGTTAATGCACATCAAGACATGGAGGTCAGGTTCAGAATCTGAATCTGCCTACTCCCATTCCCTCTGCTCCCGACTTCCATCCCAGCTCCTACCCAGTGCAGCCTGGGTTGGAGAGCATGAACCCCCCTTGTCCCCTTCCAGAAGAATTTAGATTTATGTTCGTTTGCAGGGCCTATAGAGATTCTGCTGCTAGATTTTAATAAATGATGACAGCAGGACATGTGCTCCTTGCACCAAGTCAAAGGAAGAACTTGCATAGGGAAACCAGCAATAGTGATTCATCCTCCCACGATTTATTCCACCCGTAGGCAACCATTGTCCATGGCCTGGGCAGCCAGCCATCTCTCCCACACACGTCACGCACACAGGCTGCAGATTTGTGGTTTTCTTTCCTACCTGAACAAAGAAAGAGAGTCATATTGCAAGTATTGTTCTGAGCCTGGCTTTTTTCTCATGTATATTTCTTAGATGTAGAGATAGGGAACTCTGCCTAACTTTCTGTTTTGGTATTCTGAATTTCAGTATTCTGTGATCAGGGGTGCTGTAGCTGTGTCGGTCTCTCTTCTCTATGGTGTTTGTCCATCACAGGTAGAGCCTCTGGTCCCGAGGACACAGCAACGTTCTTAACCATGGCTGCTTTTGCGGCTTAAAACAGAAGGGTAGCTAAAACGAAGCATTCCCACATTCTTACCTTAATCAATGCTCTTCTGTTGCTTTCTGTAACTACTTCAACAGCCACAGGTCCACAAGGAATGGGAAAGATGTCTTTCTCAAACTCCCCAGAGCCATTCTTATCCAGCAGGAGTTTTTGCCAAGCTACTGCTTCCCACTTGATTAAAATATTGCTTTTGACATTTATCTTCATAAAATTAAATTGTGTTATATTAAGGATTTTGTTAAATAGGTAGATTTTCCAGGAAGGTGGCTATTTAATCTGCTTGCTGAATTAAGTATTTGATTATGTATTCATAACCATAGCATCATTTTCTAAACTTTAAATGTACATAGTAAAACTTATTTTTAAGTGTTTTAATATATATCTAGTTCTCATGTATTTGAACCCATTTAAAATTAACTGATCTTCACTTCTTTCTGCCATTTTATTATTTATTTACAGTAATTTTGTATTGTTTACTATCAGATAGCACAGGCTACTGAACTCCACACTCTGTTTCTAAACTTTTCTTAGGAATTCTTGGTTTGTGATTTTTCTTTTGCAAATTTATGACAATTTAGATAAAATTTATTGGAATCATTTAGAATCCTATCACATTCACAAAGTAAGGATATATCATTTGTTAATGTTTTCTGTATAGTAAATATTTAAATAATATGTAAATACAAATAATGTGCACATATATTTGTGTTTTTACAAAATAAATATTTCTCTCCATAGCCATGTCTCTCAATTTAACTAAGAATTGATTTACAACCTGCAAAAAGATATGTTTATTTTTATTTTTATGGCCGGCTCAGCCTGCCCTGAGGGCAGGGCTGGTGCAGCATGTGGTGCTGGGGACCGAACCACGGTCCCTGCAGCTGCCTAAGCTTTGCTAAGCAGGCACTTTAGACCACTGAGCAATCCTGCTGGGCCTTTGCAAAAAGATTTTATAGTTTCTCTTTGTATGCATTTTGAAACCATTTATAATTTTTTAATTATTATGGCCGGCTCAGCCTGCCCTGGGGTGGGGCTGGTGCAGCATGTGGTGCTGGGGATCAGACCATGATCCCTGCAGTTGCCTAAGCTTTCCTAAGCAGGTGCACTTTAGACCACTGAGCCATCTCACCAGCCTGACCATTTTATAAAATATTTTTTTTAGGGAATATATTCCATATATATATATATATATATATATATATATATATATATATATATATGGGGAGCTCAGCCTACCCTGAGGATGGGGCTGGTATAGTATGTGGTGCTGGGGATCGAACCAGGGGATGGTTGAGGTGTCTGGATCCTCAGGGTGCCCTGTCCTGCTACATCCTGTGTCATGTGTTCCAGAAGTGTGTGGGTCCTCTCCAAGAGGACTTTTCTCCCAGCCAGAACATACTTCTTCCATCCCCAGCCACCCTGAGGATCTGGAAGCCCAACCTCCCCTGTATTATGGGGGTCCCTGCACCAGTCCAGGCCCCAGCAGTGCATGGGGAATTGAGGCAGCCTGGCTCCGGCTGAGCAGAGAGAATGAGTGCTCTCTGATTTGGATGAGGAGGCTTTTCACCCTTCCTTACCAGCCAAGGAAGGAGACTGAGCCTTCTGACCTGCTCCCTGGGAGATGTTTTTAAAACTCATAGTTTTTCCATGGGCTATAACTGACTACAAAAACTGCAATGCAACAGATACAGCTTGAAGCTGACTTGGTTATGTGTGCCATAGACACGCATGCATGTACACAGACACGCACACATCCTGTGTGGGAATGACAGCAAGCAACCTGGGTCAGGGTCTCAGATACTCTTTTACCAGGTATGCGATTTCTCACTAGGCAGAGGGCAAAGAAGGAGGACAGAGGACAGAGGACAAATTGTTAATGTTTAGTAATCTGTCTAACAGGTCCTTGTGTGAGCGTGTTCGTGTTCAGTCATTCCTTGAAAGCCTCACACCAGTCACCGAGGCAGGGCTTCTAGATTTTGTGATTAACTCATGATCGAATGATGGGATTATGGGTGTGAGTGCTGCTGGAATTACACCTGCCCCATTGCCTGATGCAATCTGAGGAAGGCAGAGAGGCTTGTCTCTGCTGCTGCTGCTGCTCCTCCTCCTTTTTAACTCTTGCTGTTTTTCCACCACCATGAATGGCTGCCCTCTGCCATGTGCCATTCTGCCTTAGAGTCAGCTGGGTATGGACTGAAACCTCCACAAACTGTGAGCTAACTCTGAATGTCTGGCATTTGTCCCAACAAGAAGAGAACAGTAACCGAGGCAGCTGTTGAGGAAACATTCCAGTGAAGTAGCAGGACATGTTGAGTTCTGTGGGTGCAGAGCTCTCGTTTAACACGCACAAGGCCCTGGGTTCCAGCCACAATGCATAGTACTACACATATATATCCATCAGAGTGTGCTCTCCTCCTCCCACCCCACCTACCTAACCTCTTTCTTCCTTCTTGGTTCATTTAAGAAGCAATTGATCCAATAGAGGGAGCCAGAGAGGCTTCCTGAAGAGGAAATACTTAGGTTGAGATTTGAAGAAACACCTTTATTTTTTATTTATTTTTTTAAAATTTTATTTAAGCCGGGTGTGGTGGCTCACGCCTGTAATCCCAGCACTCAGGAGGCCGAGGCAGGAGGATCAGTGCGAGTTCAAGACCAGCCTGGGCTACAAAAGTGAGCTCAAGGCCAGCCTCAACTGCATAGTGAGACTCTGTCTCAAAAAGACAAAAAAATAAATAAATAAAAATAAAATAAAATAAAATTTTATTTATTTTTTTTCTTGTTTCAGAACCTTTGTTCGTTTATTCACTCATTTTTATGGCCCGAGGGCAGGGCTGGCGCAGCATGTGGTGCCAGGGATCAAACCGCGGTCCCTGAAGCCACCCAAGCTTTCCGAACCAGGTGCTTTAGACCACTGAGCCATCCTGCCGGGCCCGAAACACCTTTAAATGAGGGAATCTTTGAGGCTTATAAAGATGAGAAAACAAGAAGTATCCAAGATAAAAACTGCAAAAATTGAATTTTTTTTTTTTTTTCCAGTACAGACACGTGAGCCCAGGGCCTCACACGTGTTAGGCCAGCCTTCTATCACTTTGCTACATTACCAGCTTGAACCTGAAGTTCTTAATTGTCTTGGTTTTCAGTTCTAGAGTCAGGCAATACTTTATTTCACAAATGGAATAAGCATTCCAATGGGCCCAACAAGTTGCTTTGAGTTTTTTCCGCCTCTTTAAAGCATTTATTGTTATTGCTTTTTTAAAATAAGAAATAACAATGCGACATTTTCAAAGCATGCTAGTAGTACATTTCCAACATTTTTTTTTTTTTTCTTAGTGAGCCCAGAACTCCAGAAGCAACTCCTTTTTGTTTAGGTCAGACAATAGAAGATTTACAGGGAAGAGAGGGAATAAACACCAATGTCTCAAGTAAGGGTGGAGACATCAGTCAGGATAAGCTGTTTGCACCTTTTTAAATCCTAGTCTTCTAAAATCCCTAAGTAACAGATTCCAACACACCCTAAACTTTGTTTATTGTTCTTCACTTCTTTAAGATGCTAGTTTCTTACATTCCTAATATTAATACAATGCATATTGTTGTCCTTGTAGTAGTTATACAGAGCATAGGATGTAGACATGATAATTTTTCTAATTATTGTTGGTACAAAAAATTCCTTCTCATTGAACTAACAGAAAGTAGTTGTATACATAGTCTAGTATTGTAAAATCACAGTGAGTTTTTGGCAGAGTTGGCAATTTCCAAAGCTGTTTATTTAAGCCTTTTACAGCTCAGCATACTAATATAGCTTTAGGTTTTATGCCTCATGGTTAAGCTTTTCTGCTGGGTGGTTAAGGGCAAGTTGAAGCAAGACCTGTATAACAGAACATGAAACTTTTGTATCTCCCAAGGTCAGTCAAATCCCCTAAGTACTTACTTTAAAACCATGTACAGTGCTTTGTAGAACTGTCGCCAGTGTCAGCAGGATGAGTCACGGCCATTGCTTGCCCAGTTTGCTCTCTGTGAAAGCCTGAGAGAAGGTTTCCTCTCCAGATGACTCTCGTTAGGCATGCTACACACCGTTAATCCATTTCTTCTGTGGTCTCATAATCTCTTTGAACAGAAAATTTGGGAAACCACTGAGTTACAGTATGTTATAGCACAGGTTCTCTTATGTCCTGAGTCCTCACTGACCTTGAAGGGCTAGTGCCAAAATATTGGCAGTCCTTGTAGCCCTTCTTTTTCTGTAATTTTTGGTCTGTAAATGTACATTTTTATCCCTCCAGAAGAGAAGCTTCATGATACTATTACTCTATAACATAGGTACTTGAGCTTAACGTTACTGTCTTTCTGAGTATCAAAGATCGAGATCTTGACTTAACTTGGAATCTATTTTCCATTAATCATTGATATTCTAATAAATTCCTATACAATGTGATAAAAGCAGTTACATGATTTTACATAGACATTTAGAAATATAAGTATATACAAAATTGTAGCTGGTCAATCCTATGAGATTTTTCCTACTTTCATTTTTTAAAAATTTTATTTCATTTATTTTTTCTTGTTTCAGAACCTTTGTTTGTTTATTCATTCATTTTTATGGTCGGCTCAGCCCACCCTGAGGGTAGGGCCAGGGCAGCATGTGGTGCCGGGGATCGAACCGCAGGCCCAGAAGCCACCTAAATTTTCCCAAGCAGGCGCTTTAGACCACTGAGCCATCCCGCCGGGCCCCTCTTACTTTCATTTATTTTATTCTATTTATTTATTTTATTTTGTGGGACTGGGGTTTGAACTCATGACCTTGCACTTGTCAGGCAGGCACTTGTGCCATGCACCTGTTTCCCTGGCCTCTTACTTTCACTTAATATCCTTTTTTGTTTTCTTGTAAACCAATCATTTACTTGAGAGAGAGTACAGCAGTAACTGAAATAAATTAGAAGCAGCACAAATCTAAAAGACAAGAATAACTGGCATTCCAAGCACAATTTTAGTGTTACTGGTTGCTATCCTCAGTGTGAAAAATATTTTGGTGGTTTTTAGCACCATTATCTAACACATCTTGTGTATATAAGTGCTTGTTTTTGCTCCTGCCATGCTTCCTATCTTTTCTGTTTGCAGTCACTCCGTTGTTTAACACTTAAGTCCTTGGTTTCCATTCAGCCGTGTTATGCCTTTTCATTTTTATTTCTTTTTTTTTTTTTTTTTTTTTTTTTTTTTTTTTTTTTTTTTTTTTTTTTTTTTTTTTTTTTTTTTTTTTTTTTTTTTTTTTTTTTTTTTTTTTTTTTGCGGGACCGGGGTTCAAACTCATGACCTTGCACTTGCCAGGCAGGCACTTGTGCCATGGAGCTATCTTCCCGGCCCCTTTCATTTTTATTTCTTGTTTTGAGTTCTTACACTAGGGAGACTATACAATATTTACAAATGTAGGTCTGGTTTATTTCACTTGTGAGTACATGTTCAAGGTACATTCACTTATATATGAAGTCTTCTAGTTTATCATTGTTTATTCTATCATATTAAAATACCACATCTTTGGGCCAGGCGGGATGGCTCAGTGGTCTAAAGCTCCTGCTTGGGGAAGCTTGGGCGGCTTCAGGGACTGCAGTTCGATCCCCGGTACCACATGCTGCGCCAGCCCTGACCTTGGGATGGGCTGAGCCAGCCATAAAAATGAGTGAATAAACAAACAAAGGTTCTGAAACAAGAATAAAAATAATAAATAAAATACCACATCTTTTTCAACCATTCTTTAGATGATGGATGTTTTGCTTGTTTCCAAGGTTTGGCTAACACAAATTGTGCTACTATGAACATAAATGCACAGATATCACTATGATAGGATATTTTCAGTTCTTTTGGGAAAATTCCCAGTAGGGGGATAGCTGGATTGAATGGGATTTCCAATTCTCCATCAAGAAGCCACTAGAATTAATACTCAAATTCAGTAGCATAGCAGGATACAAAATCAACACACGAACGTCAGTAGCATTCCTCTGCACAGATAACAAACAGAGTGAGAGAGAAATTAGAGAAGTAATAACTTTTATAATAATACCAAAAATAATGAAATACTTAGGAATTAACCTAACTAAAGAAGTAAAAGATGTATTCAATGAAAATTATAGTACTCTGAAAAAAAGAGATCTTAGAGGATTTCAGAAAATGGAAAAATATTCCCTGCTCCTGGATAGGTAGAACCAATATTGTGAAGATGGCCATACTCCCTAAATTGTTATACAGATTTGATGCAATCCCTATCCAAATACCATCAACATATCTCACAGACCTGGAGAAATCATTCCTAAAATTTATTTGGAACCAGAAAAGACCTAGAATTGCAAAGATAATCCTGGGCAACAAAGATAAGGAGGCATCACAATCCCTCACCTAAAGTTATACTACAAATCTACTGTGATAAAATCAGCCTGGTATTGGCAAAAAATAGACCTGAGGACCAATGGAATAGATTAGAAGTTGCAAAAGCAAATGCGTTGGTTTTTGTACATAGGAAAGGGGTGAAGAAATTAAAGAAAAAATACCCCAAGTCATGGATCATTCATTTCAAAGCTACTTTCCTGTGAGATTGTGACAGGGAGACAGAGAAATGTCCAAGCGTCTGGTATCAGCTTGCTTCAGTTTACTTTTTACAGAGGGCTGCAGAAGAGGGAACCTCAGCATCCGGCCAGCTAAGACTGGGTGTGAGGAGAAGCTGCTATCCATCTGCATTCTCAGCAGAACAGGCGACACCTAGCTGCAAGTTAATGATGTGGGAAGTCAGTGAGGGCCCCTCGACATTTGTCATCTGGTATATTAGAACCCAGTTCAGGGCTTATCTAAAGCAACAGCCCTGTGATCTCTGACAGAGGTTTGGGGTTCTCCCAGAAACAAAGAAGCAGCCCATTCAGAAAGAGGCTGAGGTAGAAAGAAGGGAGAGAGTTCTGCGCCAAGTCCCAGAGCCAGAGGAAGCCCCCAGCAGCACTTAGCCACCAACTGCTGGACTCCCAAAGGGCAGCTGTAGGCAGGCCCTTCTGGCCCCAGTCACCCACTGAATAGGGGTGAAAAAATGGTGGCTTTGAGCCTCTGCACTGGGTGGGGTGATTGACTTGACAGCAGCAGATAACCAAAATTTACCCTCTCCTCCCCCCAAAAACACTGTAGGCTACATACAGCTGTGAGCATGGAACAATGAGAGAGTGTGTCCCAAAAGGCAGATGTCAAGCCAAGGGGAAGTGCTTCAGGGCACTGTCGCCAAGCAGTCCTTATGCAGAAATCTGTACCTCATCAGGAAACGCACCCTTAGCCGCAGGCTGTCCACTATGTGACCCTGAGCAGCGTGTCACATTGCAGTTGGTGGGTTTCATCTTTCAAGTGACGTCACCTAAGGCTCCAAGGGCCCCAGTGGTCCCATGGAACGTGAACTGTTGATCTTCTTGACACAGACTGTCTACCTGGTATTCTGTAAGATTGGTGGAGATGTGCTCTGATTTCTTTCTTTCTTTCTTTCTTTCTTTCTTTCTTTCTTTCTCTCTCTCTCTCTCTCTCTCTCTCTTTCTTTCTGTATTTAGGACAGGGTCTACAGGGTTTCCCTATGTAGAGCAAGCAGACTCATAGTAACTGTTTTCAGCCTCTCATAGTGCTGGGATTATAGGCGTGTGCCAGCACACCCAGTCTCAGTCACCATCTCAGTGCGCCACAGTATGGCATGTCAGGATAAAACCCAGCCGCTGCACTCTGCCAAAGCAGGCGCTTTAGTCCGCTGAGCCATCAGGCCAGCCTTGTGCTCTGAATTTTTAAGGAAACATGCCTATCATTTGAAAACACCTGTTTTACAGAGGTGTGGAGTATTATGAATACAGCTTTCAGTCTTAATGGTTTGCTCTCTGAAAATCCTACTCAGGGACCGCAAAACCAGAGCACTGGCTATGTATCACATTTCCTCAACTACCAAAGACTGGATACCCCTGAGAATATACTGTGTGCTGGAGCCACTCCCCTCCCACCACTGAGGGTGCTCTTCTATAGCCCAAGTACAGTAGGCAGAACAGTCCCCCAAATACCCATGGCCTAGTGCCTGGACCCTGAGGGTGTCAGAAGGACCTTCAGGTATGAGAGAGCTATGGACTTAAAAACCGGAAGGTCACCTTGGGCTGCCAGGCTGAGTCCAATATAATCACATGAGCCATGAGAGCTCAGAATTGTCTCTGCTGCCAGAGACTGCAGAGGGTACTGTGGTCTGCTCGGCTGTGGCTGTAGGGAGCTGTGAATAACAGTCACCTGTGAACATGTCATGTCTTTCTCACAGTTCTGGAAGCTGAGAAGGCCAGGATGAAGTTGTGATCAGATTCCATGCTGGGTTCCCTTTTTGCAGTGTCACACTGGGGATTTTCATTTTGGCTCAGGAATTTGGGGACAGACATAAATATTCAGACAATATGCCAACATCAGTTTGACAATCCAGGTTGGCGCAGTCAGGAAGAGGCCACAACAGCAGGCTGGCAGGCAGTGCAGTGTGAGATGGGACACCAGGCGGCCCTCCAGCCATCCTGACCAGCAAACCAGGCTCCTCTGCTCTTCTGTGGGGCTGCACACACCTCCACCCTTCCAGGGTCCTGAAGAAGCTACACTGTTTACAGCACTATCCTCTCCTTCCACATAAATCTAATGCATCTCAGCAGCTGGAGGCACTGCTATTTCCAGTTTCCATAAGGTTGTCTCTAGGGAATAAATTGGTTCTTTCAGGAAAAACAAAAGAAAGAAAGAAACAGTGCCAGTCACTACATTCTCTCTCCCAGAAGTGTGCCTGCCCACAGGGACCTATTCACCAAGCCCCTCATTGTTCTAGAGGCTTCTACCAAGAGCTTCAGCGCCCAGTCTGGTATAGGTCAGCTGCACTGTGGTCTAAGGAACTGGCCCATGTTTGGAGACTGCTGCTGATCCCTGTGGCCCAGAGCTTCTGTTGCCTGGCCCACCAAAGGTGGGTTTAGAGGGCTGGGGAGATAGCTCTACAGGACAAGTACCTGCCTGGCAAGTGCAAGGTTGTGAGTTCAAACCCCAGTCCCCTTCCCCTCAAAAAAGTGGGTTTAGAGTAACTTGAGTCCCCTCCTCAGCCCTTAGTTTGCTCTTTCATGCCTCACTCTCCCGTACCAAAGCCACCCTTCACAGCATTTCAGCAGCCTCGACATCCACATCACCTTCTTTGTTTCCTCCTCTCTGTCACTCCAAGAGGCTGGCAGAGCACAGATCCACATGGAATTCTAGACTGTGGCCAGCAGGCAGCTGGCACCCATGGTATGCTTGGGTACTGGATGGGTACCTCCAGAGACAGAACCTGGGTACCTTGTGGCAGCGTCCTCCAGAAGCTGAACAAACTGGTCTGTGGTGGAGAGTTGGGTCACTCTGGGAAAAGGTGGAGAAGTCCCAGATCTGCCATCTGCACTTTGAGGACCTGGGATCCAGTCATGCTGTTAACGTAGATCCCAGGCTGTGGTAGGAAAAAATGAAAGGAGACGTCTCAGTTTAAGCAGGGTATTAATCAGCTCTCCGTAACTGTTACAAACCCCCGAGACAATCAGTTTATAGAGAGAAAAGGTTAGCAGTGCTAGCAGTTCTGTGATCCACTGGCCCTGTTGCTTCAGGCCTGTGGCCACACATCACAGTTAGGGACACATGGCAGAAGAAACCTAGTTAACCTTGTGGCTGGGCACATGAAAAGAGCAGCAGAGGCAGGCCTTCTGTAGTCTCTTCAAGGACAGCCACCAAGACCTAATCTCTTCCCATGAGGCCCCACCTCCTAGATGCTCCACCCCCTCCCTCGAGCAGGCTGTGGGCAAACCTCCAATGCATGGCTCTTGGGGAGCAGTTCAGCGCCAAACTCCAGCAAGTGGCAAGGGAAGGAGGAAAGAGGCCACTTCTCCCTTTCTCCACATCTGTGCTATACAGGCCTTCAGCAGATTAGGTGAGGCTCACCACGCTGGAGGCCACCTGAAGAGTCACATTCTCACTGAACTCAGAGTCCCTCCTCAACACAGCAGGAGAAGCGTTAAGAGCGGCACATAAATTTCACCTTGACACTGAAAACCATGTCTTGGGCACTGAGTTTTGAGTCACAGAAAGCCACAGGGTAGCTGATTCCTGGTTTGTTTTTTTTTTTTTTTTTTTTTAGGTTTATTTATTTATTATTTTTTTCCCTTGTTTCAGAACTTTCATTTGTTTGTTTATTTATTTATTTTTTATGGCTGGCTCAGCCTGCCCTGAGGGCAGGGCTGGCGCAGTATGTGGTGACGGGGATTGAACCTGGGTCCCTGCAGCTGCCTAGGCTTTCCTAAGCAGGCGCTTTAGAACACTGAGCCATCCTGCTGGGCCCCTGATTCCTGTTTTATAACCACTCTATTAGCCACATTCCAGCTGCCCTTTGCTCCAGGCTGGAGGTGTTATTTCCAGTCCTCACAGAGGCTGAGGGAGAGGTTCCCAGGCCTGGAGGGAAGTGAGGTAGAAAAGGAGTGAGTGAAGAGGGCTCAAGGTGAGTTATTTGTTGGAGGGCCACAGCCAGTGGGCTAGTAAACAGTTTTTACTGATTTAGAATAGCTATTTTATTCACTAGTATCTGATCATGGGAGAAATCCCTTCATACAGTTACGGACCAAGAGAAAGATGAATAAATGACCTACATCACAGTCTCATCCAGTCCTTATCTCAAACTGAGGACCCAGGTTCATGCTGAGACTGTCTGAATCTAAGACTTTTTCCCAAATACCTATACATTCAGTTCTTACTTATAGGGGATTTGACCACTGTGAGGCCCTGAGACAGGATCTTGCCTGGCTCCATGGTACAGGGGGGGCCCAATCTCTCAGGACTTGGTGGCAGAAGGGACAAGTTGTCATGACTCCCACAACCCAGACCTGTGCCTGCTAGTGACTCCTGCTGGCCCTTAGGGTTCTGAGACTTGTCTGTTGGGCTCTTGGGCCTCTGCTCCCCTCCACACCCAGAGGCCCAGGATTCCTCAGCTGCCACTGCCAGAAGGGCCACCAGATGTGGCAGCCACTAGGATGTGGAGCTACATACTTCGTAGCTCTGGGGAGGAGGGAAGGACATGCAGAAGCTGCCCCACCATTGTGAGGCCGAGTGGGAGCAAAGCCCACATGAATGGGAGCTACAAGAGGGCTTCCATGATGTGGGGAGGCACAGCCTGCTGGGCCTGGAACAGGGCTGCCTCTGTCAGGCACTGAGGTACTTGGTCCTGCAAAGCCCTGAGCGACCCGCTGGGCAGGATGGATGAGATCTGCTGGAGCTCTGCCCATCACAACCACTGCAAAGCTGTACTGGACAGAGACTCTGCAGGGCTAGGAGAGAACAGTGCCAGCTCCACAGGTGGCCCCTGCCCTGCCCCACAAGACCCCTACTGAGAGGTCAGCAAGGAGCAGGGGTCACAGACTTGCAGCCCAGGTGCCTCCTGTTAGAAAGCTAATCAGGACAGAGTTTACAGACATCATATGGTTTTCAATAAGATGCTGAATTTCTAGCTCCTTCTGAAAGCCAGGCAGTCCACTGGTGCCGCTTGGCTGCCTCCCTCTGCCTGCATCTGAGTGGCCTCAGTGTGTGGCCATCCACCACTGCAGAGCTGGGAGGGCTGGCACTGTATGTGAGCCCCACGGGCTCCCCAGGGTCAGGCCATCTCCTGAGCAGCAGCATCCAGCAGCAAGTATCAGAGAGACAGGAGGACGGGGCGTGGCTTGGGCTGGTGACGAGAGGTGGGAGCAGACATGCCCGCCAGTTCATCCTCAGGACCCCGTGGATGAACAGCTCTGGAGGATCTGAGATGTGTGGAATGAATAAAAAGAGATAGTGTCTTTGAGAGGAGGTGGGTTTTTTGCTTTTCCAGGATAGGGGATTGAACTCAGGTCCTTTTGCTTGGCAGGCAAGAGCTTATTCTACTGAGCTATCTCCCCAGCCCCCAAGACAGTGCCTTTGAAAGCTCACTATGTGCTTTCTTGATGGTAGCTGCCCACCTTGTGGCCCCAGGTTGTACTTTTATTTTATTTTAGGGTTTTTTTTCCCCTCTCTTTTACTTGGCCCAAACTCACTCTGTAGAACTGGTTTCTAGTTATTCTTCACTTTAATTTTTTTCAAATAAACATGAAAAAAAATTTTTTTTAGAATTTTAAATTTTATTTATTTATTTATTTCTTGTTTCAGAACCTTTGTTTATTCACTCATTTTTATGGCTGGCTCAGCCCACCCTGAGGGCAGGGCTGGCGCAGCAGGTGGTGTTGGGGATCGAACCGCGGTCCCTGAAGCTGCCCAAGCTTTCCCAAGCAGGTGTTTAGACCACTGAGCCAACCTGCCGGGCCCTAGACATGAAATTTTGTCACCATTTTTTTCTTGTTTTGCTCAATTTCTTTTTAAAAAATTTATTTTATTTTAATTTTATTTTTTTCTTGTTTCAGAACTTTTGTTTGTTTGTTTATTTATTTATTTATTTCTATGGCTGGCTCAGCCTGCCCTCAAGGCAGGGCTGGTGCAGCATGTGATGCCGGGGATCGAATCACAGTCCCTGCAGCCACCCAAGGTTTCCCAAGCAGGTGCTTTAGACCATTAAGCCATCCTGCTGGGCCCTGTTTTGCTCAATTTCTGTGAGAGAAAAAGAACCTGGAAACCATCTCCAGAAGATATCAGCTCCCCAAAACATGATAACATCACCTCCACATGACCCAGCTTCAAAACTTATGTAACATCGCTTTGCTGTGCTCTTTGGCCACTGAGTTAAGCCCCAAATCAGTGGGATCAACATTGGCTCCACTTCCCAGGGACAGGACTGCCGTGAGGATCTGTGACTATATCTGTAAAGCGCTTATCAAAGCTCCTCATAGCCAAAACTTGCAATGTTTGTTAGTAATGTACCATGGCTGGGCCTGAAGAACCAGTTTTAACAAACTAACTTCCTATTTAGTACCCAGAACATTCCTGCCTCTTTCCGAGAAGGAATAGAATGTACCATAGTGTAAGTGAAATAAGTCATATACACCAATGGGCATGGTGGCACCCTTCTGTAGTCCCAGCATTCTGGGAGCTGAGGCAGGAGGATTGCCATGAGCACAAAGTCAGTCTATGTAAGACCCTGCATTAGAAAGAGAAAGAAGGAAAGAGAGAGAGAGAGAGAGAGAGAGAGAGAGAGAGAGAGAGAGAGAGAGAGAGAGAGAGAGAAAGAGAGAGAGAGAGAGAAAAGAAAGAAAGGAAGAAGGCAGACACACAAGTTTTAATATTGTATGGTTTTTCCTGCATGGGAAATTCAAATACAAATAAAGACAAAAATAAAAGACAGAAGGGGCCAGGGAGATAGCTCCATGGCACAAGTGCCTGCCTGGCAAGTGCAAGTCCATAAGTTTGAACCCATCCCACAAAAAAATAAATAAATAAATAAATAAAACAAAAGACAGAAGATAGGAAAAAGGGAGATACTACCTTTTGCCAAGGGAAAGAGGACCAAGAGACGGAGGGTGAGGGGAGGTGAGAGAGAAACCAAGCCATGTAATGGATAGTGTCAGCTCCCATGAGAAAGTGATGATGGCATACAACCAAAACTAATGACCATAATTTTTTTAAGGTTCAGAGAATGGGGAGAGACGGGGGAACATCCATGTTCTGGTAGGAGGACAAGGAATGGGATTTGGTCAGAGAGACTTGCTTCCGGGGTAACAGATGGCTGGGAAACAGGCATAGGACAGGACTCATCGATTTTGGTCCCCACAGCCTCCATGGTTGCCCCTCCCCATGTGACTTCAGAGCCATGACACCTCCCAGGTAACTCAAGATGCACCCAAGCTTGAGGATGACTATCAGGCACCAGTTTTCAGGGTCACCCTCGCACATGGCACCTGGGACCCCTCGCTCTGTGTTCTGACCAGCGGCCCCAGGAAAGCCTGTGCTGCACAGGCGTGGGAAGCCATCCTTGATCTCCTGTGGTTAACATAAAAGCCTCGCGCTTTCCTTGGGTGCCACGTGAAAGTGGCACAGCTACTGACAATACCCGCTTTGCCACAGAGCTGGTGAGGCGGTGCTGTCATGGCTAAGGGCTGTGCCAAGGAAGGAGGCTGTGCAGGTTAAAGACATGCAAACTTTTTCTGAATATTTTCAGTCCACAGTGGGTTGAACTCGAGAATGCCACGCTGCAGATGTGGACAGGAGACCGACGCTGCTGACACCCGTCTCCTCCGGGCGCTGCCTGTGCTGTGCTCTGCATCTTGATGCCTCCTGCCCAGGTGCCAGCCTCACAGCACCGGAGGTGGCGGAGCATTTAGGAGGGGATCTAGTGGGTAGAAGTAAGGTCCCTGAAGGGACCCCATTGCAACCCCACACCCCTACTTCCCCAATACCATGATGAGCAGCTTCACCTTACTTCCTGTCAGGGTGCACTGTGCCCTCCTAAGGCCGAAGCCATGGCATCAACTGACCCTGAACCCCAGGACTCATTGAGACCTCTGAAACCCTGAGCCAATATTAACCATTTCTTCTTTTTAAGGGGATGACACCCCCCCCCCCCGGAAGCTACGAGGACCCTGTACATTGCGGCTGTGAACTCCCCACTGTCCCTTGGAGACATACAGGTAGATCCAGGACTGCTGGCACTATTACAAAACCACAGCATGGAAAGCACCCAGTGGCTTAGAGCCCTCTCTTCAGGCTTTGGACTCCTGTATATGTCACTGTGAGCCTGGCAGTGAGGCAGCAGGACCTCATCTATAAGTGAGACCATAGCAATGGCACATCAGGAACTCATGTCAGGCTATGGCTACCCCTGCCTGGATGTTCCATGCCTCTCATGGCCCCACTCCAGCCCAGTGCTGCTTCTGCCCTGTTTGTTCACACAGAAAAGGAAAAAGGGGAGGAAGGGAGGAAGGGAGGTGAGCAGGCAGGCAGGAAGGAAAGAAGCAAAATAGGGAGGGAGCAGGAGGGAAGAAAAGGAGGGAGAGAGAGAGAGGGGGACAGGGAGAGAGGAAGGGAAGAAGGGAAGGAAAGAGGCGGAGAGGAAACCCTTTCTGCTTGGAGATCCCCGAGGCTTGGCTCCAGGTGACCCACCTGCCCGCAGAACTGTGCTCCCTCAAGCTTCTCTGTGAGGGAGAATTTGTGTCATCTGAGCTCCCCTCTCTCTCCATGCTGCCCTGTGTCATGCCTGGCCCTGTCTCCTGTGGAGGGCCATGGACAGGGGTCAGGCGTGTATCTCCGCCCATGTTCCTGGTTCCCAGCAGCCTGGAGCTCTGTCCTGCGTGTGATGGCTGAGGCGGTGGAAGCAGGAGCTGTCCCTTCTGCTCTGAGCCCCTCCAGTGCCTCCATGTCATCACAGACACCTAGTGGTGAGGCCTGTCCCATAGGCCATTCCATAGTCTAGGGGACTTGATATTGCAGAAAAGCATGTGCCTGGCAGGTGCCAGCAGACCCCAGTGGCCTTTCCTGAGTGCCCGTGTCCTCCTCTGTGCTCAGGGACTTGAAGACAGATTCATCTGGCCACTGGGTTCATGTCGAGAGGTGCTTGTGTGAGAAGAGATGGAGGTCCCCATTTGCCGTAATTTCAAGGACCACAGAAGAGAGAGCAGGATATAAAATATCTGCATGTAGGGGAGGGCAAAAGCCACACTCGCAAACCATAAGCTGTGTTCTAGGAGTGAGAGGGAGTGAAGTATTTAGCAAGGCAGGATGTTTGTGGTAAACCCACATTTTGCTGTAAATACAGTTCTCCAAACTAGAGACTATAACTGAGTGCTTCAGATGACCTTTGGTCTGTGAGGTAGTAGGAGAGCTCTAACATCTCAGTGGCCTCCTACCAAGATGCCTCACACAGAGACTGCTTGTCCTATGATCCAAGTGCTCAGGTCACCCAAGTAGGGGCCTCAAGAACTTTGGGACCAGCTGGGCATGTTGGAGCATGCCTATGATCCCAGCACTTGGGAGGCTGAGGCAGGAGGATCAGTGTGAGTTCGAGACCAGCCTGGGCTACAAAAGTGAGCTCAAGGCCAGCCTGAACTGCATAGCGAGACCCTGTCTCAAAAAGACAAAAAAATTTTGGGACCCTTCTCCCAGCAGAGCTCTGGCAGGCAGAACCCTGTTCTTCCACAGTACGTGGTAGGGGTGAGCCTAGTCATTTTGTGACTGTCGTCATCCCAGACTGTCCCATTAAGGAGAGCTCATGGGCTCTGCAAGTCAGGAGCTCAGATTCAGGCTGAGCTGCGCTTCGGGCTGGACTGGCAGAATGAGCTCAGCATATGCTTCGTGTCTAGTCATGCATACAGCAGACACAACACTCAGGGTGCTTCTGGCCAGCCCCAGTGTTGTTAAATCCTGTCTGCCTCTTTTCATCAGGCCATAAGCAGGTAGGCACTGGCCCAGACTCGGTGCTTGGTGTTGAGAAAGTCGTGAGACAGGTGGCCACCTATAGGACGCCAGTGTGGCTCATAGGAGCCCAGGGCAGGGAGGCCTGCTGCCCTGCGTGACAGAGAGCTGTTCTACTACCAAGAGGCCCGAGCCCCGTTTTAGAAATGGGAAAATCTGGGATAACTTACATGGCCTCTTAACCAATGGGAATGTAGTCTATAAATTGGTGGGAGTTCTAGACTTACTCACAAAGAACTTTTGTGACACCTGCAGCATTAGTGCATTTCCTGTTGCTGTGTTTTGTGATAATACTGAGTGATTTATGAAGAACAGAAGTTTGGGGCTTATAGTTGTGAAGGCTAGAAAACTGGGAAGCATGGAGCCAAGCTCAGGGAGAGGCTTCTTCCTGCGTCCTGGCATAGCAGAAGCATCATGGGAGAAAGGGCCAGTGTGCTAACTCAGAGCACTTCCTGTTTTTGTAAAGCCCCTCATACCACTGTGGGACCCACTCTTAGGATCTCATCTATCTGTGCAACCAAAGGCCTCACCCTAAGTACCATCAACAATGAATTTGGGGCTCCATTCTTGACACATGAAATTTCAGAAGCACTGTCCAACCACAGAGCACAGCAGCAGTCACTGTCAAGATCCCTCCACTGGAATGCTGAGAGAGCAAGTCAAGGAAGAACCCTGCTGAGATACTGAGTACCTCAGGTGGTGATAGGGATTAGAGGTACGGGAGAGGTGGGGTGGGAGTGATGCCCCACATAGAAAAAGCCCATGAGAGGACTCAGAGACAAAAGACCTCTGCTCTCTGTAGAGAAAAGACAGGAGCAATGAAAAGATTGGCCAGGATGGCGCATAGCACAGGGTTCTTGGATGTGTAGCCCTCCAAATCTGCTGTTCTGCCCATGGCATAATGGGGAAGCTGTCCACACCCTCAGCCTTGCAAAAGTAGAAGACCCCAAGGCTTGGGAGCAGACACAGTGGCCTACTAATCCCTGACAGGGTTGTGACAGGTCAGGCACTGTAGGCAGCTGGGATGGGTGTCCCATGCCATTTTCTTCTGCAGTGTCTTTTAAATCCATATAATTGCAGGTGTGGGGCATTTGGTTTCCCTAACAAGGGTCAATAGGCGTGACTAGCCAGGTCCTACTCTAGCTGAGGAAATGCAGCTCTCACTGCGAAGGCTTAGATCCTAGAGAAGGGTCAGCAGTCAAGAAAAAGATAGCCTGGGAGCGGGAGGCTGGATGTCTAGCAGAGATGTAGACTCTGGAAGCTGCAAATCCCCCGCAGAAGGCCTGTCTTGGTCCTGGCTACTGGGCAATACTGTTGGGTTTAAAAACGATAAAATCTCACCCTGCAACTGCGGGGCAACTGAACCTCAGCATTTCACCTTTGAATGATTAGCCACGTCCAGCCAGGATCTGACTGAAATGCATGCTCTGCATCAGGAAGCCTAGGAAGAGCCAGGAGTCTGCGTGGCTAAGCAGCTCCTGGTGGCACTCATGTGGCTGGTCTGTGGACTGCACTTTGAGCACAGAGGAGCTCTCCCAAGGACACAAATGTTCATCAAGTCATAGCAAATAGAGACTTTTTCCACAACTAAAAAATGAAAAAGTAAAAAAAATCCACCTACATACATAATAATGTAATATGAAATTACAGTAAAGTGGGACCTATAATAAAAATAAACTACAATAACACTAGGACTGAATCAAGTCGTTTATTACTCAGACTGTATTTCCACGGCTGTGCTTCAGTTTTCTATTACTGCATAACAACAGTACATGTCTATTACTATATAACAAGCTTTACAGCATAAGGCAACACCCATGTATCATTACCCAGCTCAATAGGTCAGAAGTCCAGGCAAGTCCACTGGGTTCTCCACCCTGAGTCTCACAGGCCAAAGGTCCAAGATCTTTCCTACAGACTGCAGGACTGGAGCCTCTTCACTCCATCCAGATCACTGGCCCATTTCATTTTCCTGAGCTGCTCTTGTCTGGCTGGCTTTTCTCTAACGTCCCTTCATGTGACCAGCCCTGGGAACATGGCTGGTGAGTTTCCCTATCTTTTTTTTTTTTTAATTTTTAAATTTTATTATTTTTATTCCTTGTTTCAGAACTTTTGTTTGTTTATTTATTTATTTTTATGGCCGGCTCAGCCTGCCCTGAGGGCAGGGCTGGAGCAGCATGTGATGCCAAGGATTGAACCGCGGTCCCTGCAGCGGCCTGCAGGCATTTTAGACCACTGAGCCATCCTGCCGGGCCCAAGTTTCCCTATCTTAAGCACACCTTTATCCTCTCTTCCTTGCTAGGATGAAGTGGTGTAACTCAAGGACTGACACCAGGATGCTCAGTGCACAGCAGCCTCCTTACAGTGCTACCTGCCGAAAGCTGCAAGTGGGCATCTTAGGCAAAAACTGTCCAGTGGTTATAGTGGCACAAATCTATAATCCCAGGTATTGGGAGGCTGAATTGCCATGGGGTGGAGGGCAGCTTGGGCTACATAGTGAGTTAAAAGCCAGCCTGGACTACATAGCAAGACCCTGTGTCAAAAAGAAAAAGTATTGTCCAATGGGAATACAACACCATGAAGCAATTAAAATGGGTAATCTTTTTTTATGTTATGGCTGGCTCAGCCCACCATAGGGATGGGGCTGGTACAACATGTGCTGCTGGGGATCGAACCATGGTCCCTACAGTTGCCTAAGCTTGCTTAAGCAAGCGCTTTAGACCACGGAGCTGTTTTGCCAGCCTAAAGTGGGTAATCCTTAACCACATAATCAAAAAAGGACCTGACTTTAATTTCTCACTTAATAGGACCTATTCAAACAGCTTACCTATTTATAAGCTGTACTTTTTGCTTTTTTATATGTCATGGTTGTAAGTCCTTTGTTTATTAACTTTCTTCAAAATTAATAATCATATGGAATATTAAAAATTTTAGACAAATACTGAAATGTGAAAGATATATGATGCAGGCAAAATGAGTTAGAGAAATATTTCTGAAATGAATACATAGCGTGAGAATAACAGATTGCACATTGTAAATAAATTATTTACAAGCTTAAATGAATAGAATAAAAATTGTGTAAAATAGGGCCCGGCGGGATGGCTCAGTGGTCTAAAGCGCCTGCTTGGGAAAGCTTGGGCGACTTCAGGGACCGCGGTTCGATCCCCGGCACCACATGCTGTGCCAGCCCTGCCCTCGGGGCAGGCTGAGCCGGCCATAAAAATGAGTGAATAAACAAAGGTTCTGAAACAAGAAAAAAAAATAAAAATAAAAAAAAATAAATAAAAATTGTGTAAAATAAAAATGAAGAAGAAAGAATTTACAGATCAGCCATATAATAGTCATTCTGTGCCAACAAGATCAAGAAACTTATATTCATATAATTAGAACTCTCAAGTAGAAGGGGGTAGTCAACAAATGCTTAAAGATTTAAAATTTCTGCATTTAATTGAAATTATAGCGCCACATTTCCAAGAAAATTGAATCTTTTGCACAAGAAATATGAATAAAATCATATCAAGTCATATAAAAATGAAATTGTCCAAAACTGATTATAAAGAAAAAAATCATTAATGCATACATGGAAAAAATATTAGCTATGGAGGAGCAAAATTAAATAGCATCTTATTCCACATTAGGGAAAATAATGACCAAGTGAGTACAAAACTAATTAATTCAAAGGACTGAAAGAAAAAAGAATCTGTACTCATTGAATTATATATATTTAGGAAACATACCTTTGAAGACTACAAGTAAAATATTTTCCATTTATATAAACTCAAAATATTTTAATATCTTCAGATGTAGCATATAGAAAATAAAAAGACCATAATCTGTAAGGCAAGAGAAGTTGCTATATTGTCCTGGATGAAGAATAAAGAGCTCTCAAAATGGTAGTTATGCAGTATTATGTAAAATACAATTATATTCAATGAACCCATTTAAGATGTCATTGAAGATTTCTACAAAACAGTAATAATCTTATGTCAGGTTATATACACATCTTTTCATATAAGTGTGGGGGGATAAAAGATAAGGAAGAAGTAATATAAAGTCAATGGAAAATGTAAGTATACTTTTTTTTTTTTTTTTGAGACAGGATCTTGTTACACAGTTTAGGCTGGCCTTGAGCTCACTTTTGTAGCCCAGACAGGTCTTGAGCTTGCACTGATCCTCATTCCTCAGCCTCCTAAATGCTGGGATTACAGGCATGCGCTACCTGGAAATATACTTTTTTTTGTGTGTGGGGGGGTCTCACTACTGAATCATAGGGATCCTCCTGTTTGTACCTCCCAAGCGCTGGGATTACAGACGCACGCCACCACGCCCAGTCTCCATCGCCGGCTCCGCGCGCTCTAGAGCGGGGCCGGCGTCGCATGAGGGGCCAGGAACCGAACCCTGGCCTCTGCGCTTCCTCTAAGCAAGCGCTAAATCCGCTGAGCCCTTGGAAATATACTTTTTTAAAAGAATTTATTTATTTTTTTTTTCTTGTTTCAGAACTTTTGTTTGTTTATTTCTATGGCCGGCTCAGCCTGCCCTGAGGGCAGGGCTGGCGCAGCATGTGGTGTGCAGGATCGAACCGTGGTCCCTGCAGCCGCCCAAGCTTTCCTAAGCAGGTGCTTTAGACCACTGAACCATCCTGCTGGGACCAAAATATATATATTTTTAAAAAATTTAATTTTTATTTATTTATTATTTTCTGTTTCAGAGCCTTTGTTTGTTTATTCACTCATTTTTATGGCCGGCTCAGCCCGTCCCGAGGGCAGGGCTGGTGCAGCATGTGGTGCCGGGGATCGAACCTCGATCCCTGTGGTTGCCTAAGCTTGCCTATGCAGGCGATTTAGACCACTGAGTCATCCCGCTGGGCCCCCAAAATATACTTTTTAAAGTCTCTAATACTAGGAGAAAATAGCATACCATGTCTTTGTAAGTCAAAGATATAGTATAAAACATAAAGCAAAAATTAAAATTGAATAATATTCAGAAAACTAATTAAATATCAATTAATTAGAAATCAAATATTTCAAGACAATATTGGAATTAAACTAAATCATGACTCCAGCTAAAAGGTCAGAATGAGTTTATCATACATACAAATCTGTAATCAAGTCAGAGTACTCACACCGTATTTGAATAGGTAAATATATACAAAAATGTCAACTACGAAAAAGTTTTCATGATAGTAAATAATTTCTAAGAATAAAACATAGCATAAAGACTGGACTGGCAAATATATGACCAGCACTTCTAACAGTTTTTTTTTTTTGTTTTTTTTTTTATTATGGCCGGCTCAGTCTGCCCTGGGGGTAGAGCTGGCCCAGTATGTGGTACCAGGGATGGAACCATGGTTCCTGTGATTGTCTAAGCTTGCCTATGCAGGTGCTTTAGACCACTGAACTATCTCACCAGCCCACTTCTAATAGTTTGGAGATAGGATATTGTACAAAGTTCTAGTATGGTGGACATGGATAGTGTCCATGATGCTTACTGGTGGCCTGGTATCACTTGTAGGACTGAGCCACTGCTACTTCCTTGATATCCATCCTGTAAACCCAGACAGAATCATGACTCATAGGGTGCAGAAGAAGTGCATTTGTAAGATATGCTGCTGGAAATATTTTGTTGCTGTGTACAAAATAATAATTGAAAGACTGCTATTATATACTTCGTTTTCTCCGGTGTTTGCCCTGTTTGGTGGGTTCTTTCTGTTCTCATTCATCAAGTTGAGTTCATTTTTTTCTTTTATTTTTTTGTATTGTTTTATTCATTTTAATGGAAAAAAAGTAAAATAGCAATGAATCAGTTTCAAAACAAGTTAGTAGAATGGTTACAATAATTAATAGCATGAATATTGTTGTCTTCATGGTAGTTATTCAGAGAAAAAGGTGCAGATCCAGTATCTTGCCTAAACAATATTAGTACAAACTTTTATTCTCAATGAACTAAGACAAAGTAGCTGCATGTCTATCCTAACTCTTGTGTGTGTGTGTGTGTGTGTGTGTGTGTGTGTGTGTGT